>PVJS01015519.1:0-38779 GCA_004027185.1 Glis glis
TGTTTTCTAGTTTCAATCCCTTTGGTATGATACCCAGTAGTGGTATAGCCGGATCATATGGTGGATCCATTCCCAGTTTTCTGAGGAATCTCCACACTGATCTCCAGAGTGGTTGAACTAGTTTGCAATCCCACCAACAGTGTAGAAGAGTCCCAATTTCCCCACATCCTCGCCAACATTTGTTGTTGTTTGACTTCTTAATTCTTGCCATTCTAATTGGGGTCAGATGAAATCTTAGAGTAGTTTTGATTTGCATCTCCCTGATTGCTAATGATGTTGAACATGTTTTCATGTATCTATTGGCCATTTGTATCTCTTCTTGCGTGAAGTGTCTATTCATTTCAGTTGCCCACTTCTTGATCGGATTGTTTGTTTTCTTAGTGTAAAGTCTTTTAAGTTCTTTGTATATCCTAGATATTAGACCTCTGTCAGAGGGATAGCTTGCAAAGATCTTTTCCCATTCCGTAGGCTTTCTCTTTAAGCTCTTGATGGTTTCCTTTGATGAGCAGAAGCTTCGTAGTTTAATGCTATCCCACTTATTAATTCTTGTTTTAATTTCCTGTGCTTTGGAGGTCTTGTTGAGGAAGTTTCTACCTGTGCCTATATAATGGAGTGTTGGACCTATGGCTTCTTCTAATAATTTCACAGTCTCTGGTCTAACTTCCAGGTCTTTGATCCATCTCGAGTTGACTCTAATGCAGGGTGAGAGGTAAGGATTCAGCTCCATTTTTCTACAGGTAGAAAACCAGTTTTCCCAGCACCATTTGTTGAAAAGACTGTCCTTTCTCCCACGTATGTGTTTGGCACTGAGAAAGAAATCCAGAAAACAATCCCATTCACAATAACTTAGTTATCTTTATATGAGGTCTAGTTGCATTCTGGGACAGAACTCATCTTCAAGGAATGGAATTTTTCTTGTAAAGCTTCATGATTAGGAGAGGGAAGGTAGATTTTCAGTATAGCATGGCAAGTTTAAATCATGTCTCCTTTAAGGTCCTGATATTTTATTTCTCTTTCTTCTCACTAGATTTTAAGAGCTTAAACAAAATAGAATATGTACTAACTATATTTAAATCACTGGTGTCTAATATAGTTCATGGTCCATAGCAAGCACTTGATAAATATTTTTGAACAAATAAACATACTAGGGTTAGAGTTAGGCCTAGATAAAAAGTTGGAATTAGAGTTCATTCTATGAGCCAGGCACTATGCTAAGCAATTTGCATCTATGGTATCCTTCATTAGCTACTATAATTCTTCAAAGTTGGTGAGGACAGCCAGGTATGGTAGCACATGCCTGTAATCCCAGTACTTGGGAGGTTGAGACAGGATCTCAGGTTCAATGCCAGCCTTAGCAACTTAGCGAGGTCCTCAGCAACTTAGTGAGACCCTACTTCCAAATAAAAAATTAAATAGAGCTGAGGGTATAGCTCTGAGGTAGAATACCCCTGAGTTCCATCCCCAGAACCCTCTCCCCCCACACACAAAAGTTGGTGGCAACATTATTATCCTTATTTTTCAGATGAAGAAATTGAGGTTCATGAAATTTATATAAATTGGCTAAGTTTACATGGCTGATGAGAAATCATCTGACCCAGGATTATGTGACTCTCAATTTCATGTGCCTCTTAAATATGCTTGTGCAAACTTTAACTTGAGTCTTTAGCTCAGTTTTCAGGATGTATATAAAAATAGACAGTTTGCCAGCATCAATAGTAATGAAAACACTGATATAAAATAATTTCCCCAAAAGATTATGAATACGAAATGCCCTGAGGTCATCTAATCATTTTCTATCTTTCTTCTATTAGATGCCAGGATATATTTAAGTTTTTTGTTATTATTAATGAAGAAGTCTATCTATCTGAGCAATGAAGAGTGGAATGAAGCCCCCTTGGTTTTATTTCATTGTTTCAATTTACGTGTAATTGAAGCTGTACTTACTTCTAGATTCTGTTGACTTCATAGTTTTGTTAAGCATTAAGTCAGTTTCATTTTTTAAAGCTCTTTTGTGTTGGATATCTCTGATTAAAAACAGAATGTGCTCCTAAATACAGCATATAATCATTCTGTTAGTCTGGATCTGTGATCTCCCTAAGACCATCCAGTGGAATGGTAATATGGCTGGGAATAGGGATGTGTCCTCCTTTATATCCCAGTCTGGGACTGACTTGAAGCTTCATGATTTTGAATATTCCACAGTGGAATTGGACTCTGGGCCACTTACATTCTAACTTGTGTTTAGGTCAAAGATATTGATATTGAGGGTTCTTGCAGGGCATGGTGGCACACGCCTATTGTCCCATTACTTGCAAGGCTGAGACAGAAGGATCACAGGTTCACAGCCAGCCTCAGCAAATTATCGAGGCTCTTAGCAAGTTAGCAAGGTCCCATTTCCAAATAAAAATAAAATAGAGCTGGGGGTATAGCTCAGAGTTAGAATGCCCCTGGGCTCAATCCCCAGCACACACACACACAAATATTGAGGGTTCTTTTTTTAGATGTGATGACTATACTAAGCCCATTACTTTAAAGAGAACTAAGGCACCTGTGGATCTTCATAGCTTGATTATGTTGAATCGGAAATTATATAAAGACTATGACTCTCTGTCTTATGAATTATTTGAACAACTTCTCCTTCCCTGATAAAACAAAGGGTCATCTTTCGCTGGCCTTGAATGTTGACAGTTTAGAAAAACACATTTACATATCTGATGTTTGTTTTATTCTCATTTGTTTTTCCTTCTAGCACTTCCTGCAAGTTTTGGTCTAAGTATCTTATGCTAGTGAATTACAAAATATATTTTATTATGGAGTATAATGAAGTTGGTTTTAAATAAGAATATAAAGTCACTTGGAAACAATAAAGGTTAAAGCAACATTTTAAACACGCTTTTATTAGGTTTGGGGATATTGCTGAGTGCAGTTATTTTTTCTTTGTCTGTCTTCAGCACATTTGTGTGTTTTCGTGATTAATTATATTAGCTATGTTTCATGATTCAGTGAAATCGTAATAACATTTTAGACGCACAATCATTTATCACCCAAGCAGAGAGCTACCTCTTTCTTTCTCTAGTTTACACTCGATCAATTTAGTATAAAACCTAACCTCAAAATCTTTCAAGCTTAAATATCTCAGGATAAGAAGTCAAACTCAAGTCATCAAATCCTTTGGCATGGGGATAATACTATATACACTAAAAATCTGAATACTCCATGTGATAAATGATTATTTTTTGGTAATTGATAAACATATTTACATACATCTATTGCTTTCATGCAAATTAATAAATTTAATGTAAAATTGGGGCTTTTCCGTAAATTTGATCATTTATTTAATGGGACTTAGATGTTTGTCCATTTAATTCTGTTTTTTTAAAAATATATTTAATATAAACATATTAATCAAGTACTGTAATTTAATATATGAGCTTAATACATGGGAAAAAAACTAAAGAAAACTGAAGATAATTGTGTGAAACTTGAACCTGTTTTCTAAATTATCAAATAGGTGGTCCAAACACAGATTCTATTGATTCTTGACCTGAGTATGGGTTGTGGAATTACCTACAGTTGGAGTGGGCTTCAGTGAAACTATGCTATATCTATAATCATATGCATATATGCTTTCTTCTAGTAAGTGTCCGTAGCTTCCTTCTAATTCTCAATGGAGTTCATAACCTGTATCATTTAAGTTCCGTTGACATACTAGTTCCTCCCTTGGTAAAATTGAATACAATAGATTCCTCCCCCCAAATTCTACTCTTTTTCTCAAAATTCTGGTCATTCATCTTGTGTATACAAAAATCGGCAGTCTCCCTATCTACTTTCCACCTTTCTTTTTATAGATAATATAGTCAAATTCCCTTATTTTACAGATGAAATTTAGTCTCACTGAGAAGCAGCAACTCCCCAAAAGTTGTTGTGGCTTATCTTTCCTTGTTTAGGAGCTGAATTGTATGAGTGATTTAAATCAGGGTTTTACTAAAGGAATATTTTATATAAAGCTGTTGAAATGCAGTAGTGAGAGAAAATCCACAGACAAAAGGAGAGGTCATAGTTATAGAATTGATAGGGGTAATGAATTCACTAAGCCAGAGATAGAAGTTTGGCTTTTCAGCAAAGTAAAGAACGAGAAGCAATTGTAGGGATTGAGGAAATGGAATCAGAAATATATAGGGTAAAAGAAATTATCAAAGAGTAATAGACCAAGGCAGAAAAGAATACAGAAGACTTCCTCACAGGAGCTATCATGGCATGATGTCCCAGGACTCATAGAAATAGCTCATGTTGAGTTGCAGGGAAAAGCCAGCCGCATTTAAAGGTACAATAACAAATCAAAATCAATGGCTCTGCTCTCCCCATCCATCCTGCTTCTCACAGACAGACTTCTGTCTGCAACAACAAATTCAAAATTTGCTTAAGGTTCCAGCTTCTGCACTGAGTGGTATAAACTAAACATAAAAGAGGACCATTTGGGGATTTGACAATGCGACTACAGCCTGTCACACTAAGTAGAGTGGGAGGAGATAGCAGATTCAAGCCAGGAGCACAGGTGTCACTCACTGAACAACAGGTTTGAGCCTAGGTCCTCCTTTCCTCATAGTAGAAAGGGGACCTGTGCCTGGGTAGTCTAGTCTCTGCTCCCTGTGAGGTGTTTCCATCTGGGAATGGATCTCTTGTAGGGTTCAAGAATTTTTTGCTGCCTGAATACCTGAGTCCCTATGAGGTAGTTCTCTGAATGTTTTCTTGACCACCACCAAGGTTGAGATAGTTTAAGGTCATCAAGTAAACAAAAGGAATGGTGTAGGGAAAAGGATATGGGTATTTGAAGGTCAAATGATGCAAATTAAGTAAGTCAACTGAGTAATTTCATCATCACTAAGGATTGTTCCCATGTGAAAAAAGGCAGATATATAGTCCTTGGGTTGAGCTCAGAATTTAGTTAGAGGATGCCTGTGGCAGAACTATGTAAAGCTCATTTTCTTATTTTAATTGACATAATTATTGTGGAGTACATAATTATGGAGTACAGTGTGATATTTTGATACATGTGCACATTGTATAATAATCAAATTGTGTACACTGTGTAATAATCAAATCAAGATATTTAACATATCTATCACCTCATGAATGTATCACTTCTTTGTAGTAAGAACATTCAAGATCCTCTTCTGGTTCTTCTGAAATATTTGATGCAATATTATAAACCATAGTCATGGTCACCCTGCTTTGCAATAGAACACCAGAACTTATTCCCCTATTCTTCCTCCCCTCCAAAGTCCGTAGTAAACGCTGTTCTAGTCTCTACTTCTATGAGATCAACTTTGTTAGAACCTGTGTATGACTAATATTGTGCAGGAGTTTTCTTTCTGTGCCTGGCTTATTTTTATTAATATAATGTCCTTTATGTTTATCCATGTTGTCTCAAATGACAAAATTTCATTTATCGATGGCTAAATAATATTCCACTCTGTATATACAACACATTTTCTTTATTCATCCATTGATGGAAATTTAGGTTGATTCCATATTTCCATATTTTGGCTATTGAGAGTAGTGTTACAATAATAAAGTTTTTAGCTTGGCATGGTGGCACACGCGTGTAATCTCAGCTACTTAGGAGGCTGAGGCAGGAAGACTGCAAGTTCAAGGCCAGTCTGGGCAACTTAGTAAGACCCTGTCTTAAAATAAAATGTAAAAAGGGCTGGGGATGTAGCTCAGTGGTAGAGCACTTGTTTAGCATGTGCGAGGCCATGGGTTTAAATCACACATTCTCAATAAAAATAAAACTCTTTATAAATGTTAAATTATGTATTTAAAGGAAAACATATATGTCTCTGGGACTTGCAAGGATCAGAGACCATTTGGAGGTTCAGCTTGCATACAGTAAACAAATCAGTGCTCAAATGGGGCAGATTGGGAGCCCCTCCCTCTGCTACTTGTCCTCACAGAGCAACAGTAGCAGCCAGGCATCCTGAGCCAGCTCCCAGCAGGAGACCGATCAGGACTCCTATCAGTGCTAACCCTTTCTCTGTGAGAAGGTAGTCCACTGTCATGTTTTTCCTGTAATTTCTCCAGGCAGGAAAGATAGAGAGCAGGAGAGAGGAGAGGCTAAATCCTGAGTGGATCAACAGCTCCTAGGCCTGGTGATGTAGCAAACATTTGCCCTCCTACCCTCCTGTCTTGAGAGAAGGGGACAATGTAGCTTTTCTGAGGAGCATAAAGAAGGACCTAATGCCATAAATATGATAAAAGGGAGTCTCTCTGTCACCTCTATGGCCTGCATGATGTGGCAGCTCCTGCAAGGATGAGGTCTGATGTTCAGCCTGGTCCCTCCACTAAATCTTAATCACCAGGAATTCATTCTACCACTCTGTTTGCCTATCGATCAAGCTGGGATATAAGAATCTCTCCAAATTTCCTCATGAGTTGTTAGGAAATTTATGTGAAAACTTTTAAAAGTACATAGTACTATAGAGAGGTTTCCCCTTCTGCTTAAATTATACTGTGAAAGAAATCCAACTCTTCATTTATGAGACTTTAGAATATAGAGTGTATATTTCTGAACCATAAAAACTGCACTGCAGTGGACATGATTCCTGAAGCTGTGCCTTGGGAGTGATGTGTAGGAGCTGAAAGAGTGTACACTTCAGAAGTAGGCTGGCTTGGGTTTAAGTTATGACTCAAACACTTATTTGCAATGTATTCTGGAAAGATTTCTTTAAACCAGGTGTGGTGGGATTACACACCTGTAATCCCAGCTACTCTGCAGGTTGAAGCAGGAGGATCACAAGTTTGAGACCACCCTAAGAAACTTAGTGGTATCTCATCACAAAATAAGAAATAAAAAGGGCTGGGGATACTGCTCAGTGGTAGAACACCCCTGGGTTCAATCCCTAGTACTGAAAATAAAAAGAAAGATTTCTTTTAACTGCAGGAGATTCAATTGCCTTAACTATAAATGTTCATAAGGTTGCCTTTATCACGGGCTTGATGCAAAGAAGAGAATATACCATAGGTCTCTACCCAATATCTTGCCAATAGTAAATTCTCTCTAATTATTAACTCCATTCCATCCACCATAAACAGTATTAAAATAGAATGTATTAGTGGCCTAAGAGTGTAAAACTCTTTATCAGACATTTGATTGCTTCTGTTGTACTTTCGGCTTTTCACCTAAACAAAGTATATATTATTACCTTTTATATACTTTTTCCATGTAAAATTACTTGGCCATTTTTAAGAAAACACAAATAAGTAAAAGCACATTAAAGAATACATCAATGTGCTCAAGTGAGAGTATTTTCCTCATGAGAATTCATTCCTCTTTGAATTTAGGAAAAATTTTAAAATAGGAGTATATTAGCAAGCATATCTACAATGGAAGCTGTAAGAGCAAGATTAGCAGTAGGCATATTTTTTTCTTCTGTGTAAGGTTACCTTTAACACATCATGCATTAACCTTAGGTCTCTTTCCTTCTTTGTACAGTGATGCAATTCAATACATAGCCCCTTCTCTAGGTCTATATTGCTCTTACCACATATCTTTGACTTGGATGAATTCATCTCTAAAAGAGGAAACTTGGGATTGATCACTGGGAGCAGGCAGGAAGCAAACTACAGGTAGCAACATGAATGAATGACCATATTTCCATATTCACTTGTCTTTCTCAAATGCATCCCTGCTGATGGTCACCTCTACAGGACTCTGATTAATGAACATCTGCAGCTGCAGATTGCACTGTAGGTCAACTAGTGACCCTCCCACAGGTGCCTGTCTCAGGAAGGTGCTTGTTGTATGCTTTCCTTTCAGATGGAGCTCATACAGTTGAAGTTCATTATAATCCCAGTGCTGGTCCAGAGGGAAAAAGCACTGTGCATCACCGAGAGCATTAAGATGAAATTAACTGGATGCATAATTAATTTTGCAAGGTACTGGCTACTAAGCAGTTGAAGGTAAGGGAGACTTTTTATTTATAAAGATGTTTACACTGGGCTGTTCCAGCATGCCAGGGTAAAATGTGGATCTTTTTTAACCTGGACACAACTACTAAGGTGTGGGAGACCCATCATCTGTTCAAGGAAAACAACAACAACATGATTTTGACAGATGTTTTAAGAAGAATGATTTGAGTTACAGCATGGGGAATTTCTTTTGTCCCTTCCTTTTCATCTACTTCAGTGGTTCTTTCCATTTAGCGTGCTTATATAGGACTAAGCAAGAATACACACTTCCAATTGCATATATTGTACTTGGGATACTTTCCAGGAGAATTTTGACAATGTGCATTTTTTTTTGGTTATGCATTGAATATGGAACTTCACCCCAATAAGATAAGCAACTTCGTTTCATTGTTTTTCTCCCTAAGATTTTGACAATTTTGACAAATTTGACAATTCTCAAAATCATTGATAATACTGAGTTTGCTATAGTTGTATATGGGTTCTCTCATTAACTTTGGTTGAGAATCTCAGTAAAACATTTTCATAAAGCAATTGGTCAAAACCTTTCAACTTTAAAAATTGTGTAAATTGTTTGGCTTTGTCATTCCCTACCTAGCAATCATTCTCACAGACATATTTACACATGTGCACAAAGATATAGGAAGATATTTGTTGTAGTGTTGATTGTGTTAGTAAAACAGAGTCGTTAATGTATACGCTTCATAAAATCTTTAGATATCATCAGATTGTACTTTCAACAAATATCCTTTTAAGCCTGTCCTAAGCTTTTCTACTTACTATAATAGCAATTTTTTATCAAAATTGAATTTGTACAAGAAGGCCCATATACACTTTATATGCATTTAGTTCAGATATTCCTCTCAATAGACCCATTAGTTAAGTAATCAATATCTCCACTCACAATGAGAATCAGAGAGGTTAAATAACTTATCCACAGTCACCCAGCTAGTAAGTGATACAGTCAACATTTAAAAACAAGTCTGTCTTACTCCAGAGTTCATACTTAAAGCTACTAAACTGGCTGAAAATAGAGGATAGACAGTGCAATTTAAAAATTTAGTGCCAACTGACAATATTTTTCCCCTGCCCCCAATTCCACCCTAGATAAGGCACATGAAAAGAAGAGGAATATCTGGATAAATTGTACTGAAATATTCAAGGGGCCATGTGCAATGGTGCACACCTGTACTCAGTATCTGGGAGGCTGAGACTGGAGGATCGCAGGTTCAAGGCCAGCCTCAGCAACTTAGTGAGACCTTCAGCAAAATAGCAAGACCCTGTTTCAAAATTAAAAATATAAAGTGAAGCTGGGGTGTAGCTTGGAGGTAGAATACCTGTAGGCTCACACCCCAGTACCAAAAAAGAAAAAAAAAGATTCAAGGAGCTTACTGCGCTGTCCTTCCATGTCAGATGGTCAAAGACTCCTTGGACATCATAAGATGTAGCCTAAAGGCATAGAAGTACTTCACCATTGCCCCCAAGGTAGAGGTGGCTTGTCTTCTTAAAGGTTTAAGTCCCCCTTCCCTCAGAATCACAAGGATGACAAATAACACAGTGAAACTCCCTTTCATGTCAGCTGTCAGGCACCTGAGCTCACAGGGAAGATACCTGGGTCAGCTTTGCTATTTCCTTTGTTCCAGGTCTGTGGCATCAGGATTAATAGCTGCAGAGACAGAACTGTCCATGATTAATGGCCTAGAGTCAGAAGGAAAACTTCTTAAAATTGCATAGGCTGTTTATTTTCTTACTTTAAGGACCCTAATTGCATTTCTCACCTTTTAGGTTTAGTTTTTGGTCATTATTCAAATAGTATCATGGGTTGACCAACTTTGTCTTTTTGCCTGTGATTTTATAAACGGTAGTGCTCAATATTGATAAAGGTGCAGGGAGGGTGAGTCAGGAAGCTACAGAAGCAAAGTGGAAATGTCTTGAGTTTGGATCTCCTGACCCTTTGTGGTGGTCAGATCATTAAGGAATCTTGACCCTCTGGAGTCCACCCCACATCTGTAATGGGTCTCACTACCACATTATCTCCTTGGTGAAGGACATACTCAGTTTACGTTCATGTTCACCAGGCCTGGTTTGCAAAAATTTCTTCCACGGTTACCCTTACAATGTGGGTAGTGTGGTATCCCTGCCACAGGATTTTGGTGTAGATTAGATGGGCTACCCTAAGAACGGGCATGAGGGGACTTATGCAGTTGAAGATATGTCCTTATCTTTGGGATACAAAGGAAAGAAATTCATTTAAACAAATTTGCCTAAATGGGGTAGAGGGTGAAAGTTCAAGGACTCAGTGATATTCCAGATCTCCTGGGATCTAGATGCTGGAAAACTGCTATGTCTCCTCCCATTTTTTTGCCTCTGATATTTGTCTCTGTCTCTCATCTCTCACCCAATGTCTTAATTGCTATCTACATTTACATTTTCTGCATCCAAGGTACTTTGTCTCTAGTTGCTGCTTCTACTCCTCTTTTCTCCAAGCATATCCACTCCCTCCACTTTACCCCCTCTACTTTCCACTCCTCTCACAGTCTGCTTTTTATAGAACATTGAACACATGACTCTACGTCAGATGCCTGTGCCAACTGACTATAGTCTTGGCTGTCTCCTCTTTTTGAATAAGGTTGGACATACCTCTTTGAGGGGCTGCAGGCAGGTTGGAGGATGATACATATGTGTATAATAATGCATTTTCCTGGATGGTCCCTCTCTAAATACCCTTATGAATTTGTAAGACTGATAGGTCTCCAGATGTTTAAGGACCTGAGTTCTATCAAAATGTAACCTATCTCAACAATCTTATGATCAAATCTACTTTAAGGATCATTCCTACCTCAAGAAGTTGTCCCAAGCTTTAGAGACAAGACCTTCTATAGAGAAAGGATTTCTATACAGAGAGTATTGTTATGCCTCTGCTCTGATAGTATAGATAGTATACTATACATATTTATACATATATATTGTTTTTTGGTCATTGTTTTATTTTTTCCTAATAGTTTGGAGAGTTTCCCGTGTGTCAGCCATACTTTCTGTCCTGACCTTCTCTATGACTTGTGGGCAGTTGAATGGGATGGAGTAGTGGGACTAATTGTGGAAATGGCTAATTTATGTTCCACAAAAGATTCACATTCATACTCTGTCCTCATGAACATTGTCTTCCTAGCAAATAAACTAATAAAAATTATGAATATACACACACACACAGACTACACACAGGAAAGCCTTTCCATGCTATCATAGGATGGCCCAATGTCTTCACCAACTTGACCCTTTTGATTCTGGTCATGTCAATGGTTGATACTTGTTATAAATATTTTCTAAGGTGAAAATGGTCTTTTTGTGCTTGAAGGTAACTCTCTTGGTTGATTTTGTTTGTATGAGAGAGAGCCAGTCTCTCCTTTGGGCTGATGAGTTAGTCAATGGATCCATAGTCAATGTTCTTGCCCCTATCCCAGCCTCCCCACCAAAGAGCAGTCAGCCTGGCATTCCAAGCTGCTCAATAATCCAATATCTGATTCTGCATTCTCACACTGCAGAAATGAAAACACACACACACACACACACACACACACACACCTTTTCTGTCACTTCCTCCTACCCTCATTTGGTTCATCATGGCCATCTAGGAACTATCTGGCCTTTTCTACTTAGGTCATGAAGATATAATGGATGCCTTGCCTAAAATGGGACACTAGTAAGGGATTATCAGTTGGGTTAAGTCTTAAAAACTAAATAAAGATAAGTAACGGCATTGAAGGCCCAGATTTATAGGAGAAATGACTGGCTTTTTGGGCTAATGCAGGAAAATGAACAGAAAATAGGTTTTGGGCTTCCCATGTAGAATCTAGACCACACACATCTCTTTCAATTACTAGCTATATGTTTTTTTAGGCACATTTATTAAATTATTTGAACCTTAGTTTATTTATCCATGAATAGGGATGAAGTATTTTTGAGATTGACAGTCCGTTGCCTTTGTGAGAACAGAGCTGGACCTCAGCCAAAGCTGTTATCAACCGAAAACTAGCCCTCTGGCTCTTGGCCTCAGTTCTGGTATCTCCTCAATCACCATAACTATTTGCAATTCCAGAATAAGGTCAGGAACTCTTCTATTGCATTTATGAAAGACCCATTCACATGAACAAATAGGTACACTAAAGGAACAAGAGGGGGTAATTATTCATCTTAAGGACACTGAATTTGTTAACAACATTCTTTTCTATTATCAAACACTACCCTGGGAATATGTTTATTGCCCAGAACTAAAATCCATTGTATTATAATTTAAAATAATTTCAAAAATAACAATGATTACACCCATTTAATATTATAATTTATACTGTATCAAGTTACATTGTGTCCAATACTATATTGAATCCTTAAGGTAACAGTGTTATTAATTCCATTTTTCCAGATGGAAGAAATAAAAAGGTCAGTTCAGAGAGGTTGTGACTCACCAGTCATTGGGATGGCATTAGGCTCTTAGAGTTTTTATAGTTGACATTTTTATTCTAATTTCTGTAAAAAAAAAAACCCTCTTTACGCCTAAAGATAAATAAAAGTGATGTCTGTGATTTCATGATTCAGACCTTTGCTTACATTTCACCTCAGGTTGTCACTCTTTTCCACATGGGACATTTTTCAGTATTATGTAGAATTGATATTAAGGTTACAAAAGGAAGTATTCAACCATAATAATTGTAACAGGCTACAAGCATAATACAATAACCAGATTTTACCCTTATTATTAAAGGGATTAATTGAACTTGAACTGCCACAAGCTAAACATTTTGTTTTATGCAAATGGTGAATATTAATTTCCTTCATATATAATCCTCTGCAGTAGCACTACTGCAAGGAAGAGAAGAAGGAATTCTGGGGGAAAACTTCAAAAGATGATCAGTTTCTACTGTTTCTGGATAAATGAGAAAGAAAACAGTTACATTTTTAAATGAAAATGTATACGTGCATTTCTTTTCTAATTTAAACAGGTCAGTAAATGTTTTAGAAACAAATTTGGCAGTACAGTCAAGCCCAAGTCAAGTCAAGCCCAGCCCAAAAGTACAGAAATGAGTCACCTCTATTCTTACTTGAACCTCAGTGAGTCCCTACTACATTAAGACATATCTCTGTGAACTTCAGGAAATAAACCAGAGGTTTGCATTTGCCTTTAAACTTTGACTTTCTCGGCATGTCACCCTAATTTTCTCTCTTTTTCAACAGCAATATTGAAATATAATTTACATACCATAAAATGCACTCATCTAAGAATAAGATTCTATGAATTTTAGTAAATTTCAATAGTCATACAATCATTACCAAAATCCTGTTTCAGATAGGAACTCCTGGAAAGCTCTAAATCTTTTTTTAAAGGGAAAAAATAGAATAAACTCTTTGTTATTCAGTTCCTATTGACTTAGAATTACTAACAATTCAGAAAAACGGGTACTTTTTATGTGAAAGATGACTTTGAGCATGTATAAAACATATTTAAACTTCACTTTATTTATCTGTGGACATGGTTAACAATATCTGCTGAACTTCACACATAAAGCCAGGCAGGGTTTAAATTCAGGTATACTTTTTTTGTTTTAAAAAATGTATAGAAACCTTACCTTCATTATGATCACTTTAATCTCCTTGCTTTAAAAATCTAAATGTAAGTATTTACATACATTGATCAACACATTATGTGGTGGTATAATTTTTGATTCAACAATCAAATATTGTTTAAGAAATTTATGAGAAGTTAGGATCCTATTTTTTCCTTTATTGATATTCTTCCTTCCCTTCTGAAACTCCATCCTTTTTTCTGTCATTCTCTTTCAATTTAGAGAACGTCCTTTAAGTGTGTGTGTGTGTGTGTGTGTGTGTGTGTGTGTGTATGTGTTTATTTTTATAGATTTATCTTCTTATACTTTTATTGGTGCATTATAGTCTCACATCATTCATAGTGATAATGACATACATGCTCACAGCACTTGGTGGGCTTTCCCAAGCTCCCTCCCCACTCCCTAGCCCCCCCTTCCCCTTGCAGGATACTGAGATTGACATTGGTATTCTCATATATATACATACCAATGTCAATCTCAGTATCTTGTATGGGGAAGGGTGGAGTGGGGAGGGCTGAGAGACTGTCCTTTACCCATTCATTAAGGGGTAGTTATGCTAGAAACAGCTTATCTTTGTTTTCTCAGAATATCTTGAAATCTTCATTTATGAAACATATTTTTTGCCAGATATAGAATTCATGGTTGATAATTCTTTTCTTTCAGTGTTTGGAAAATGTTATACTTCCTTCTGGTCTCTGTGTTTTCAGATCATAGATCTTCTGTCACTTGAATTATTGTTTCTCTATAAATAATGTTTTATTTTTCCACTTTTAATAATTTTATTTGCCTTTAGTTTTCAAAAGCTTATTCTGATGTTTGAATTTCTTTTCTTTGGGACTCACATCATTTGTTGAATCTGTAGATTTAAGTCTTTCATTATATTTGGGAAATTTCCCATCATTATAACTTTTAGTACATTTTCTCACTGGTTCTCTCTACTACCACTCTATGTTGTTAGTTTTTTTAAAAAAATTAATTATTTCAGTTTTATCTTATTTATTTATATTTGTGTGTGTGGTACTGAGTATCGAACCCAGGGCATTCTGTCTCTGAACTACACCCTCAACTCTAATTTAGTTTTTAGTTTGAAACAGGGTCTCACTAAGTTGCTGAGAGTCTCACTAAGTTGCTGAGGGCTGGTCTTGAACCTTAGATCCTCCTGTCTCAGCCTCCTGAGTACTGCGATTACAGGTATGTACCCCTACACCTGGCCACTTTGGTTCTTCTTTACAACTGCAGTTCTTAGCTGAGATTATCTATTTATTTGTTTCAGAATAATTGAAAATTGCTCACTGAATTATTTTTTGATAGCTACTTTTAAAGTCTTGGTCAGGCCAAGCGTGGCAGCACATGCTTGTAATCCTAGTACTTGGGAGGCTGAGACACGAGGATCCAGGTTCGCAGCCAGTCTCAGCTACTTAGTGAGGCCCTCTGCAACTTAGTGAGACTCTGTTTCAAAATAAAGAATAAAAAATAGGGCTGGTGGTGTAGCTCAGAGGTAGAATGCCCCTGGGTTCAATCCCCAGTACTGCAAAATAAAATAAAATACAATAAAAAAGTATTGGTCAGATATTTTCAGTTATCTGGTTCATTTCAGGGTGGCATCTATTGATGATTTGTTTTAGTTGAGTTGTGATTTTCTTGGGTTGTGTTATGATGACCTGTGATATTTTTATTGAATCCTGTACAGTTAGAATATTATATTATGAGATTCTGAATCCTGCATTCCCTCCATAGAAGCATACCATCAGGTGTAGCATGTATGTTCATCCTTTTGCTTGACTTATCCAATTCCACCCCTGTTAGCAAAAGTGGAGTGTCGATTCATTGCAAGTGGATTATGTGAAAGTTCAGCTCTCACCTCAGTCCACTAATGCCTTCCTGGAGAAAGTTGCTACCAACATGAGCTCTCTGTTATGCCCTTCTGACACCAAGAGTGGGGAAAACAGCATCAACTCCTAACATATTGTATTCATAATAAATAAATAGATTATAGGAATAGGCACTTACCATGAAATGGTTCCGGTATCACTTTGTTATTGTATAGATTGTGATTATTGTGGTTTTTAAAATATATTTCATAATTCTCATTTTTCAGAAATCAAAATGTTCATCATTTCACTTAGTGGGCTAGTATGCCAGTCATTTTCAGTGACTGAGTTGGCAAAAATTAAAATCTGTGTTGGATAGCAGTATGCTTTTGCTTTGCTGGCTTTGCTGAAAGAAAATAAAATCTCTCCAAAGCATCTAATCTTCTTCATCTTATAATTAGAGAAGAGGAGGGATGGGCTAATTGTGTTCTATAAACTAAGTTTCATCTTAGTGTACTATTCTTTTTTTTAATGTGCTTTTATTGGTGCATTGGAGTCTTATATCACAATGAATATCTATTTGATGTTAACATACCTTCACACAGCTCTTAGTGTCCCTCCCCGCCTCCCCCCACCTGTATGAAGTACCGAGAATGATGTTGGTATATTTTCACATGTACATATTTTTTATGATAGTAATTCCACTGATTTGCTTCTTTCTTGCCCTTCCCCTTCCCTTGTACCACTTCCCTTGTCCCACTGAAGGTTCTCCATTATCAACTGGAGTCCCTTGTGTGTCCCCACTACTCCCTAGGTTGCACATACTAATGAAAACATATGTCGCTTCTTTTTTTTGTGATTGACTGATCTCACTTAACATAATATTCTCCAGATCCTTCCATTTTCTTGCAAATGATGTTATTTTGTTCTTATTTATTGATGAATAGAATTCCATTGTGTGTATTTCCCACAATTTTGTAATCCACTCATCTGTTGATGGACACCTAGGTTGGTTCCATAATTTGGCCACTGTGAATTGTGCTGCTATGAACATGGGTATGACTCTTCTACACTGTTGGTGGGATTGCAAACTAGTTCAACCACTATGGAGATCAGTGTGGAGATTCCTCACAAAACTGGGAATGTACCCACCATATGATCCGGCTATACCACTACTGGGTATCATACCAAAGGGATTGAAACCAGAAAACTTAGTGTACTATTCTACAGTAAGTAATCCTGTCTTTCATATTACAAATACTACATTTTAAATCTTCCCATTGGATACCATTTCTTCATATATCATTCAATGCCTAGAAGTCCATTTACATTCCATAAAAGTCAGCACTACAGTCATTTATCTATTGTTATTGTTGTAGGGCTTCTCAGTGTGCCTTGTGTGAATGCTACTAAGCCCCCTCTTATCAAGAGCATTTTCAATATATACCAAGAATGCACCCACTGTGCCACAAGACCTAATGGACAGATCATTTGTAATTGTCAATGACAGATACTACTAATACTTATTATGAAAGTTCCTAGTTATTATAAAAGATGAAAATAACTTACAACCTTGTAAGATGAACTGAATGTACAATGCCCTTAAAGATCCCATGAGACACTCTGAAGCCTGAACTGTATGGCTCTGTTGGTACAATCTTGAAGAAAGGAGGCTGGTATTCTATTCCTCTATGTTAGCCAGAATTTGTCTGTGGCCCACCTAGGGACAGAGGGTAACCTGGCAGGTGAAGCAGCTTCTATCTGACTAATAATAATTCTAAGGATGAGGATGCTGTGAGGTATTAGCTGGCAATGCTCACAGAAGTCAGGGGATGGGTGCTCCTGAACAGGTTTTATGGGTCGAATTGTGCCCCTGACCCAAGTTCATGTTGATGTCCTAACTCACAAAAGCTTAGAATATGGCTTCACTTGAAGGATAGCTTCACAGAGCAAGTTGAAATGAGGTCAGTAACATGAGCCATAATCCCTTATGACTGGCATACTTATAAACAGTTGGAATTATGATACCCAGCGAGATACACATAGAGGGAAGACAATGGGAAGAGACATGGTGAGAAGGCCATCAGCTACAAGCCAAGCAGAGAGACCTGGAAGCAGTTCTCCTTCACAGCCCTCAGAAGGAACCGACCCTTCTGACACCTTGTTCTTGAACCTCTAGCCTCCAACCCACCTGGATTGTCACCAAACAGAGAATCTGGATGATTGTCAATCTTGGCACTAAATTCCATCTTTCTTTAACACTGTATTTTATTTCTCAAATACCACATCCTTATTTCTAGACACCAAACATATCTTGTGATTCTAAGACAATAAGTCACTATTATGAAGCTTATCAATTCTTAGCTAATGGGTGTATTGTGTCTCTTTTCCCCATGATCTCTCTAAGAACCCACAGGCCAGGGAGGAGGCAGAAAGTGGTTAAAAGTGTTTGCTAAAAGGAACAAGTAGCATTTGCCATCTAAGAAAAAAAGATAAGCTACCAAATTATAATTATATTGACTATAATATTAATTGTAGACACTGTATAATATTCTCAGGGAAATTGGCAGGTATGCTTTTTTCTGTAAGTAAATAAAGTCCTAATGAAAACATAATGCTGTCAGCAGGAAATATTATGCTTGAACAGCGCTGATCTAGCTCTAAGACCTGCCTATGGCCTGTTCTGTAACAGAGGATGCTACCCCTAGGCCTGACCAAGAGTTCAGTGGCAACAGAATAGGCCATCATATCTCTCTGCCACAGACACCAGAGCCATGCCCTCAAAAGATGATTTTCTCTGTGGTTTAGGAAGATGCCAGGTACATGAAAAGAATCTTCAGCATAAATAATTGCCCAATTTGTAAACATTTTCATGAGGAGAAAAATGTACTTTAGAAAATCATCTTAGGAAATGAAGAATGCAATTTACTTAAGAGAAAGGCATTTAATAGGTAAGACACATATTTAGTCAAGGTGGAGAGAATGAGACTAAATGGAACACAGTATTATTACAGACACATGGTTTTACAGCTTTATTCCTCAAATTTAAAGATCCATGAGCAGGAAGTTGGGGCTGTAATTCACCTTTCAGATGGGGTCTCGCACACACAGGTCATGATCTGTGGGAGCAGGTGAATTCACATAGTGTTTTATGGGCCACACAGGGAAGACACAGTATCCTGAAGATGGACAGACTAAAAAGCTCGGGTGTTTATTTGAGGTAAATATTTATCTACTCTAATAATCGGTCTGCTTTAAAACCTTCCTTGTTCCCTCCCAGAAGATGAACTGCTTTAAAAAGAGCTACTATAAACCCTTAACTTCTCTGTCCTCTCCACTATTATTTTCCTGAGATTTCAGTTCAGGTACAGTTTCAGAGGACCATGGTAAATATCTGAAGTTATCCACGACTAAATTGATGCTGATACCACCATTCCTGAAAGGAAATGAAGCCATTCAGTACATATTACCCTTAGCAAATTACTCTGACAAACTTTTGAAATATTGACTAATGTCCTATTGATAACAAGACCTAGGTATTGGGTCTTGCTATCCTCTAGCAGAAAAGTAGATTCATATAGCATATTACATATCAATATCCACAATCTGGTAACATTAACATTTGCAAAGATAAGCTCCTTCATTACAATGTTTGTAAGAACTTTCAAGCCTTCTTGAAATCTTGGTAATTTTTGACACTTTAGACATTATCATTATTTTCGTCATCACCATAAAAATAACAAAATGTGTCTTTTTGCAAACCAGGCACTGAGCTATGGACTTTAAGTACATTATTTAATTCTTTCTCCTGCACACATGCATACCTATTTCTATGAAGAAGTACTTTTATGAACATTGTTTACAGATATAACTTAGAAAGGCTAAGTAACTTGTCCAAAGCAACTCACCAAATAGCCAGGACTGTTTTTTGTCATTGTGTGTGTGTGTGTGTGTGTGTGTGTGTGTGTTACTAGGGATTGAACACAGGGGCGTTCTACCTCTGAGCTACACCCTCAGCCCTGTTTTTCTTTTAAACAGGGTCTCACTAAGTTGCTGAGGGTCTTGCCAAGTCGCTGAGGCTGGCCGTGAACCTGCGATCCTCCTTTCTCAACTTACCAAAAACTGTGATTACAAGCAGGCACCATCATACCTGACTTGTCTGTCATTTTTAATCAATCTGAGCACTTAACCACATGACATACCACTTCTCATCTAAAGAATATCTGAAATTTTTAAAGCAAAGGTCTTGGAACATGTCCCAGACACCAATTAATTTCTTCCTTTGTCCTTGAGACACACTGTATTACTCTATAGAGGGTAGAACCAACCTTTTAATACCTAAATCCTTTTTGTTTCTTTTCTGCAGAAGAATATAATTACAGAGGAGGTGAAAGTATTTGTTCCACACTTATTCTGTACCAGGTTTTTACATAGTTATTTTATTCTCAAAGCAATCTTGAAAGGTTACTATATTCCTTTTGGAGATGGTGTAACTGAAGCTTAAAGAGGTGAAGTAGCCTCTGCAGGACTGTAGGAAGGCTGCAAAGACTGGAGAGAAACCCAAGTCCACCAGGCTAACCACTGAGTAATCCTATTTCTAACACAGTTGTTATTAATCATTGACCAGTTGTCAAGATCTGAGACAATGTTGATCTAGGGAAATGAGGTCAAAATTAAGAAGTATCAAAGACTAGAGGGAAAAGCGAAGTGGGACTAGGGGAAGAGGAATTTGCAAGAGATCTGGAGGAAGGCACAGGCATGTGGGGTGGGGGGCCGGGAGGTGGAAGCAGAGATGGGGGTAGGGGCAGTGCAGGATCTACTTTGCTGTTTGTCTCAGAGTGGCTCCAGGAATGAAAAGAAGAGGGAGAAATCATGACCCGATTGAGGACTGCTTGTTCCAGATACAGACTCCTGCCCTTGTCCTTCATCCCTCCCTCTCCCCTTAGTGGCTTTAAGACTCCTCTTTACCTGGGTGCAGGCATTTCCCAGCATGCATCTGTTCTAGGCCTGAGAGCTAAGACAGAAGGATGATGGGAAAATCCTGTTTGGGTGAGAGACAGGTGGAGTCACACTACTGGCTTTTCCGTGTTTCTGTTGTCGGTGTCACTTCTAATAAACCTGTAAGTACAATTTGCTCTTTTAAGTATATGTATATACTATAACCAAAACATAATAAGACTCTCAAGAAGTACAAAATCAACAAGAAATGTAGCCACAGAGAAGGTAAAAGATAGCTGATTAATAAGAGCGTGAGAGAGGGCCTTCAGCTGAGAACATCTGGGTCATGACTGGGTCCCAGGGGGTGGCCAGTGCCGTTTTCAGATTCTGTTCTTGATACCCCAAATTTCAAGCCCATGGCTGCTGAGCTGACCTTGAATCCTTGGGAGAAAATATAATGCACAAGATCGTTCCCAGTCAACTTATTTGCCGGAACCCTCCGGCAGAGTTGAAAGGTTCGAACGGTTCCTGAAACAGGGAGTGAGGATTAAGAAAAATAAAGAGAGAGAGACAAAAGATAATTTTTCGGGAGGGCTCTCAGTTCCATACTGCAGCAGCCCCATTCTTTATTCAGCCCAGTCCTTATATATATCCTTTTAGAGCACCAGTGATAGAAAAAAGTCCCCTTCACCATACAATGTCAACACCTCTTTCAGCTAACTGGATCTTTCCAGACCACCTCCCTCCTCCACCTGTACCTGGGAGTCATGTGCCCTTGGGTGGGTGAGGGTCGCCTGCACCTGGGAGTCATGTGCCCTTAGGTGGGGGGGGTCCCTCTCCCTCCTGGATGGGAGAACGCTCAAGTCTCTCCTCAGATAACCTTCAGCTATAGAAATGCATAGCACTCTTAACAACAAGTCTTGATTGTCCTGTTTGGCAAAGCTTATACTTCAAGGCTGTATTTGCACCTATGATCCTGAAGCCAAAGAAATTATTTTTCTTTGGCTTATTTTTCATCAAACTTTACCCCACTTCAGTGACACAGAATGATCTGGGAATGGGAGTGAATTTCACATAATCTGGAATGAAATCAAAGTTGGAAAATAAATTTGCTTTAATTAAAGAGATTTCAAACCAAAAATAGATGGTGGTATGATATATCTGGTCTCTACTCTCTAATCAATTTCCACCAAGTTAACTTAATCAAATATTAATTCAGTGGTTCATTAATTCCATCCCATGTACTTCTTGAAAAGGAAATACATAATGCCGGGCTTTTTTTTAAAATGGGTATTAGTTGCATAAAACCAGCAGATTCACTGGAGAATGTATTCTTCAGCCCATCCGTGTCCAAAGTAATATGCATATTTGTATATTCTGATGATGAAGTATATACATTATGCAATACTTTCAGTTCTGAAAGTCTGAATTTCTTCTAACATGATTGCTATATTAGGGATGATTTGAACATAGTACAAATTTTGTGTCTGTTCATGTACACTTTTGTTCAGATGAAATACTAAGTGAATTTAAAAACCTGCACTCAGCTGAACAGAGCTCCAAGAAAATATACTAAATAACCCTCACATAGCTATCAGGCACCTCAATTCACTTTGTGTGTTGAGCCATACCCATGCCCATGTGGTGTTAGAACTTTCTGCTCCTTCTACCACTTTACATAATCCCCACACTGTATCTTTAAAGTAGTTGCTTCCACAAACTTCATCCCTCTTAAAGGTAAATTATCATATTTATTGGAATATTTTATATTTCATATATGTAAAACTGTGCTGCTACTATTCCTTATTATACTCCCATCTTTTTTCTTTTATCACTGGAAATGTTTTTGAGTGTTATGCCCCCGGTATCCCCCCATAATTCTTGCTGCTTTTATTGCATGATTTTTCATAACATGGTGATGTTTAAGAACACTTGCAAGGATTCAGAGGGAAACATACCAAGTGCTGTGTGTCTGTATGTCTCCATAACTCTGAACCTCATTATGATGTATAATTCCAATGCAATAACACAAATACTTCAGTGATAAAAAAGCACTTACAGTAAAGTGTCCTATTTTAAAAATAGGGATAAAAAGCTAATTTAAGGGCATCATATGATTTTATAAACACGTGCAACATATTTTGGAGAGGTGGGGAGTAAGATGAACATCCAAAGGACAGTCATAAAAGATGGTCTTTGGATGTTCAGATACTGGAAAGGATAAACCACTCCAGGCTGCCCATGTGTATGCTATTCATTTTTGTGATTCAAGCAAGACAGTGGCTCAGGTAGGAGTCACACCTCCTCCTCACAAATCCTCCCTGACAAAGCAGGAGTGTCATGCAGATAGTCAACCCACCATTACAGAGAAACAGAGAAGATGGAACAAGTATAGCTAAGAATTGGACAAGGGCTGGAAATGGAGAAAAACTATTTAGAAAGTGATCTTGTCCCCAATGCTTGAGAAATAAAGTCAGAACCTTTACCAATACCACCACTGTTGCTGCCAAGGGTGTGTAAAAATATCTACATATAGAAATGTGCTATTTTGTTTATTTTCATAATTACCCTGCAGGAAAGTTGTATGTTCCTTTTTGTAAATGAAAAACGTGAGTCTCTGAGAAGTTAAATTATTTGCCCAAAGACACCAAGGTTAGAATTCTTCCTCCATAAATTTTGCGCTCTCCACAAAACAAAGCTAACATCAGAATAATAAAAATCATGGAATATTATATACTTATATGTGTATGTTTCTGTTAAGCACTAGTTTCTCATCTATCACTTTTTTTTGGTCTCTTGTCCCTGTTTTATTTCTGTCATTTCACTATATAGGGAGATCTTGCCATTTACTTATATTTCAGCAAATGCAGGCCAGTTTGAAAAATAATTAAATGCCCATAATCACTATTATGCCTAGAAAATCTTGGGGGAAAAGTTATTGGGCAAGAAAGTTGGTTTACCTTCGAAAACAATTGAAAGGTGTTTTTAGGATTAGGGTTGGCTTTTATTACACTATCAACCAATATGGAGTTAGATGTTATGTAAGAGTAGGAGCAAAAAGATAAGAAAAATAAGTAAAAAGCACCAAAGATTAGTGTGTGGTTTCTCAGCAAGAGGAAAGCTAGTGATTCATGACAGATTTATATCTTGAAGATATGGTAAATGTACTAGCAATGTGAGACAATCTCTCTCTTATTTGGTACAAGTCAAAACAGTATTGAAAATTGAGCTTCTTTACAAGATTTCAGTAATTCTCAGCCCTCTGCCTTCTACTAACATAAGCTAAAGAGATTTAGTCTTCTTATCCTTCAAAGAAATGCATTTTCAGAAACAGAACGGAGGTGGCAGTAATGTTAAAGGAGATAATGAATTCACTGAAAAAGTTTCCAAGGAAAACCAGCCCACAGAATTCTTGAATGCATTGTTTATAACTTCATGTGATGCCTGAAGGTATATTATACTTGAGTATGTGCACTGTTTGAAAGATTAAAGATACTACCTGAACATTATTTTAATAAAGATAAGAAAGGCTCTAAGCTGTTCTCTACACATGTACTTTTAGTTTTTTTCATTTTAGGGCTGGACAATTTTAGTAACAGTCAATAAATTTCAACTAAAAAAATCTGAGTTTAACACTAGGCAGAGTTTTCAAATATTGCAAACAAATATGAAATTCCAGTTAATGTCTACAAAAAAAGGAACACACAATAAATTAATACATTCACTGAGGGAAGGATATTCAGTAAATTATTTCTATTAGGAATCTGGTTAGACTGTATTGTGAAACTTAATTTAATTATCTATATTTTTATTAAATATATTAATAGAAACTAATTGGGTTCCTTCTATCACACGGATGAAGTTAATATACAAATGAGGAAACACAAAGCCCTTTCTAATTGAAAAATAACCATTTATGCCTTTAATTAAGCAGACCATCTCGCTGATAATAAATGATCGACCTTGTATTTGCTCATTCTTTTTCTCTATTCCAGACTTTAGTCACCGGTATCTGACTGCAATAAAGAGTTGTGATTCATTAGTCATAGACTCTTATGTTTGAAGGTGCTGACAGTGATGGCAGATTTTCTGTGTTTGCAAAAATTTGCTGTAAAGTCTAGTAAGTTCAATTGTACTTTTGGTACTATTTTCACTTGGCTGTCCTTCATTCTGTGGTCAGAGGTGCTGTTTCAGAACCTGCCATTGTTAACTTACTCAACGTTTTCATTCCTGGTTGGCCCAAAACCCTTTTTCAACCTCAGCAGCTCTGTATCTATTCATATCCTATAACACATATCTGGTTACTTCTGTGCCTTCTGCCACATCCAGCTAGGAGGACCTCTAAGTTGACATGTAAGCACGAGGGTATCTTTAGTGTACTTCTTTATGGGATTTGCACAGTCCCCTCTGGGGGTGACTTAAAAACTCAAAAGCCAGCTCGGGGCAACTGGGAGAAAGAAGGAGGTCTGGGATGGGCCTCCAAATCACTGAAGTGATGTTTTTAGGAAAACCATATGCCATTTCTAGAAAATCATCCCCAAATCATTATACTCTGTTATAAAATCATTATTCTGACTCAGAAAATCAGCTTCTAAGTAGTAGGGATCCCGACTCATTTAGTTGCAGGAGACCACTGCACTCCATCAAAGCCCATTTCCATGGGCCTTTCTAACTTGAAAGATGGTTGTGGGAAATTTTGTTTCTTTATTAGTCATTTGTTTCTCTTCCCATCCCTTGGCCCATGTCCTCTCCTAATTGGCTGTGCTTGTGAAAGGTTGTCATGATCCTAAGAGATGAGAAGAGAGCTGAAGCAGCACGGAGCAGTGTCCTGGGGCCTTGCACATCACTAGCTCTGACAGCCACTGAGCCCAGTGTCTTTAGGTTGGAGGTCACAGTCAGTATTTGTTTGAGAGAAAAGGTAGCTTTTGGCCACACTTTCTCCAAGATTGACTGTTGAGCAAGACTAGCTCAAGATGTACCAGACTAAGAAAGGAATGTGACAGAAAAATAAAAATGGAGGCCAAAGTTTAGCTATACCCAAGGCCAAGCACCCGTAGCCACACAGCCAGAATGTGTCACACTTATTTCACTAAAACACTACATAATTATAAAGAAAATACAGCATGTAAGCTTTATGTCCTTGTCGGCTTGATTAAATCTGCTATAGACAAAGAAGCTTAAACAGCTCTGCTTGCCTGAAAAACAATGCGAACATATAGCAATACATTACAAAAACAGAGAAAATGCATCCCCCTTTATGCTTTATAAATGGAGTTGCAACTGCCATGAGTTGGGCTTCTTACTACATATTAGTTTACTAGTTCCAAATCTCCTAATTCTCCAGATGTTCTTTTGTATACACAGTAAACTTCTAAAAAACTTTAATTTGGTCTGATTTTACTGTTGACAGTAGAAATAATCTTCAAGTTCACGTTGTGTTTTGTTGTACATGGTATCACAGTACATGTGCGTGATATCTCCCATCCAGAGCCCATGTTTATTGGTTATGCAACCATCACCACTATCTAATTTTGTAACATTATCATCACCCCAAAGGAAAATCCTGGACCATTAGCAACACTCTCTCATGCCTGGCTCTAGGCAACCACTCAAATATATTCTTTATGAATTTTCCTATTCTGAACATTTTGTGGAAATGGAATCATAGAATACATTGTATTTTGCACCTGTCTTTTTTTTTTTCCTTACAACGTTTTCAAGATTTATCTATGTTGTAGCACATACCAGTACAATAGCCTGGTTTTGCTTTCCTTGGTCTTAGTTACCTTCTGTCCACCATGGTCAGAAAATATTAAATGGAAAATGATCCGTGATTATTATCAGAACAGCCTCCTTTGGGTGTACTGTCAGAAGGTCAATAATAGCATAACTCTATGTCACAATGCATATTTCATTCACCTCACTTCATTTTTTTACGTAGGCATTATATCATCCCACATCATTACAAGAAGGGCAAGTACAGAAATAATAAGATGTTTTGAGAGGCCAGAAAGAGAGAAAGAAAGAACAAGCATGTTTATATAACTTTTATTGCACTATGTTGTTAAAATTGTCTGTTTTATTATTGTTATTGATCTCTTACTGTGCCTAATTTACAAATTAAATTTCATCATAGGTATATATGTATAAGAAAAAAGTATAGAGGATTCAGTGCTATCTGAAATTTCAGGCATCTACTGGGGGTCGTAGAACATATCCCCCAGCTATAAGGGAAAACTCCTATATTTCCCTCATATGGCCAAATAATATTTCATCATGGCGTTATACAATGTTTTGTCTACCATTCATCAGTTGATAAGCACTGGGTGTTTTCCACTTTTTGGTTGTTTTCAATTATGCTATTATGAATCTTTCTGTACAAGTTTTTGTGTGGACATACATCTTCACTTCTCTTGAGTATAAACTTAGAAGTGGAATTTCTGGGTCATATAGTAACTCTATATTAACATTTTGAGGAGCTGCCAAAGTATTTTCTATCATGACCATTTCATTTTACAGTCCTACTCGCAAAGCATATGGGTTACGATTTCTTTGCATATTCACCAACACTTTTTGTTTGTGTTTTTCATTATAGCTATTCCAGTTAGTATGAAATAGCATCTTCCATTGTCAATAATAGGTATGGTGTTACAATGTCAGTGATCCTTTTCCTTACAATTTTTTTTTTGCCATGATCAAGGTTCTTCTTAAAGAAATTATATTCATTTCCCTTGATGGGCTTACTGTGGCTCTCACATATGAGGAACCTTAATATCAAACATTCACTGAATATTTGCTATGGGCCAGGCCTTGCTATAAACATATTATCTCATTAACTCCTCATAACTACCCTGTCGATTCTGACTGGAAAATCTGACAATGGTTATCCATTTTCTGAGAAGTTATTGAACAAAACACAGCTCTTTGAAATCCCACTTGTAAAACTCCAGAGCCCCCAACTCTCTTGATTTCCCCGAATATTCTGTTCCATTTCTCCCATGAGTGCTCTTCCAATATTTCCTATTACAAAGGGAATTATTTTTCCAGCAGCCTTAGTACAGCAAATACACAAGGCAAGTTCATTAAGCACACAGAAGGGAGAAAGCTAGGGAGAAAGGAGGAGGCTTTAATACACCACCCAAGCTTTCAGCTAGTGAGTTCGCTCTATATAACCCATAGTCAATGAGTTTCTCAGTAAAAAGGTGGGGAAGTGGCGTCCATGGGAAAGGGAGAGAGAGAGTATGAATTTTCTTAATAAAGTATTTTGAGGACTGTATCACCCAAGATGAAAGAAAAGATCATAAACTGAGTAGGCAGAAGATACAACTTGCTTAATTCATTAATGAGCCCAGATTATTTTTGCTACTGAGGGTTGCACACAAGAGAATAATCACTCCCAAAGAGTTTCTTATTGTGTATTTTTATCCTACAAATGTTTAAAAGCCAATATGTTCAAAACCATTTAGCAAAATGCTACCATGGGGTTCATAGTTTGTAATTTTAACAAACAACAACCAAAGGCTATTGTACCTCATAAATTATGCAATAAGGGGGTTTTAAGCAAGATTGAAAAATAGAAGTTAAACCTATACTCCCAGCAGGCAAAATACTGTTTGACGTTTTTAATCATAAGGAAACATAGGCCCTGGCAGGGGAAAGCTAAAACACATTTGCATGTCAAAAGATAGGTTGCATTTAATTTGTTTAAGTAAGTTAGCATTTCTGTTTCTTATGGAATAATTCAAGGTTATAACGAAATGTAATAAACGTCTAAATGGTGAAGAGGAGGTATGGACCCAGATGAAAAGAGATAGATGATTCTGTAGCCAGACTTGGGAAAGTCAGAAATCTGTGTGCATGAAGCCACTTCTCCACTTTGCTTCTTTAATATAGTTTTCTTTCATTTTCAGAAGGCAAAAAAGGGTAACCAAAGCATTGGCTGGCTTATCTTTATAAAATGTATAATATATTGATTGCACATAGATTTAAGGCTTCTACTCTATTTCTTGTCCTAATTGAAGTAGTTTACCTTATTATCACATTCCTGGCCCTTTCCTCAAGAGAAACTCTGTGACAACAAACACATGTCCTTTAAGCTTCATGGTCAACTCACCTGTTGTTTGTTTCTCTTTTTAAGGGAGAGGAGAGAATTGGAGCTCTGCTTTACAAAGAAATAGGATTTCCAAAATTTGGATTTAGACTAGAGGACAAATGTTACTTTGATTACCCTAACTAAAAACTTTGGTTATTCTGATATTAAAAATCAAACTGTACAAACAAAAATTTGTCCTCTATTATATATTTTTAAACATTCAAAATTTTTTACTCTGATTATTATTTCTTTATTTTTGTGGTACCGGGGATTGAACCCAGGGGCGTTCTACCTCCGTGCTACACCCCCGGCCCTATTTTTTTATACTTTATTTTGAAACCGGGTCTCACAAAGTTGCGGAGGGCCTCACAAGGTAGAGAGAGAGAGAGACAGGGAGAGAGAGAGAGAGAGAGAGAGAGAGCTAGGCTGGCAGCGAACCCGGATCCTCCGGTCTCCGCCTCCCAAAGTACTGGGATTACAAGCGTGGGCCACCACGCCCGGCTGATTATTATTTCTTAATAAATTGAAAGTCCCTTTAAAAACCGGTAAGCTAGTGTAAAGGAATAAAAGTGCTTGCTATAGATTTTCCTTTTTTTAATTAGCATTGTAATTCTTTCTAACTTGAGAGAAGACTTTGGAAAAACTAATCAATGCTTAAAACATTATTTTAGCTTATCAGGAAAACATCAGGAGGACCTGTGGGGAATGATTCACTTGGTTATAACAATGTGTGGAGGAGTGAGAGTTTTCAAGATCTTATACTTCACAGACGAAGATTTTTCAATATCTGAATTTTGTTGGACTGACCTTTAATGCACAGAAGAGATGCTAGAATACCATTTGGAGAAATGTGTGCTCAAGTTCTGTGTTTGTGTCTATTCTCTTGATTGCTGTTTCATCTTTGCTATGTTGTGGTGGTGTTGACAGGGATTTATGTAGTTGGGTCCTCAAAAAGAGTGAACTCTACGATGTTGGTAACAGGCAAATTCATGTAATTTGATTTAAGCCAGCAGTGAATCCATTAAAAGTAGGAGTCCATGCATCATTTGTGCAAAGTTAGGTGAAACCCTTTTTAATTTCCTAGGTCTGTAGTTTCTCCTGACAACCTCCTTCTCTCATGGGTCTCCACTGTAGTGTTTTTCCAATTCTAGAATCCCCAGTATGACAAAGGTTCCAATCCTGGTGCATGTTCTCTCTCCCTCTTGCTATTTTACGTTGGGCAAATTACTTAATTTCTCCTAGCTGAAGTTGTTCATTTATAAGTGGGTGTGCCAACAACCATTTCTCAGTGTTATGAATTTTTATGCAATAATATATGTCTTCTATTGAATACATAGAAAATTGTAGCAAAAATAAGTTACTAGAAGCAAGCAATAGCATTACCAACCCCACTAAGAGGTAGTAATATGCTCCATGGGGAATTATGAGTTAATATGATAACCCCATCAAAACTGTTATCTTCTATGACAACTGGATAATACCGCTTGGATGACAAAATGCCTCATCTGAGGTATAATTATATTTACTTTAAAATATTTCCAATGAAGGGACCTGTAATCTTCACTGTAATGTCAAATTGTTTCTAGTATCTTGTGTATCAAGATTTTAGTAGGAGCTGGGCGTGGTGGTGCTTGCCTGTTTTCCCAGTACTTGGGAAACTGAGATAGGAGGATCGCAGGTTCGAAGACAGCCTCAGCAATATAGTGAGACTCTCAGCAACCCAGTGAGACCCAGTTTCAAAACAAAAATTAAAAGGGCTGGGGGTGTAGCTTGAAGGTGGAATGCCTCTGGGTTCAATCCCAAGTATCACACAGACACACACAAAATTTTAGTAGGATGTTATACCATGGGGAAATCATATATTTTTGCATGATCATGTCAAATTTGCCTCAATAAAATGCGAATTTTCCACATTTGTGAAATATTACTGTATTAAATATAAACAAGCATGTCTGTTATCCACTTTCCATTTTGATTAGCTCTCAGATGATAGAAAATGGTTATTTTCTTTGTTTTTATAGTTTGACAAGATTATTTTACAGTTGGTAGAAAATAAGATTTTTATAATCTATTAGAATATATGTAGTTTCTGTCTCATACCTAGTCACAAAACCATTTTTATAAAATATTCTATTAAACCAAATGATTAGTAATTCATTTATTTTATTTTATTTATTTTTGGTACTGGGTATTGAAACCAGGGGAATTCTACCTCTGAGTTATACCCTCAGCCCTTTCTGTATTTTTTTTATTTTGAAACAGGGTCTCACTAAGTTGCTGAGGGTCTCACCAAGTTGCTGAAGCTAGCCTCAAACTGCAATCTCCCTATCTCAGCCTCCCAATTCCTGGGATTACAGGAATGCAACACAATGCCCGGCTTGCTTAGTGATTATTTTTAAATGTTGAAATAATACTGAGGAAATTATTAGAAATATAATTTAGAATTTCTTATGAAATCTAAAATGATGAAAAAATTGTCAACTGTTATCCCAGTCCCATGTGTCTAAAATATAATTAACCAAAATAAAGTAGCAAATAGAAATACAAATGAGACTTTAAAAATAGAAAATGAGCCAGGCGTGGTGGTGCACGCTTGTAATCCCAGTACTTTGGGAGGCGGAGACCGGAGGATCCGGGTTCACGGCCAGCCTCAGCTCTCTCTCTCTCTCTCTCTTTTTCTACTTAGTGAGGCCCTCTGCAACTTCGTGAGACCTGGTTTCAAAATAAAGTATAAAAAAAATAGGGCCGGGGGTGTAGCGTGGAGGTAGAATGCCCCTGGGTTCAACCCTGGTACCGCAAAAAAAAAAAAAAAATAGAAAATGGATTAAATTTGTGACTTTGAACACAAATCTATTAAGTGAAAGCAAAATATATATTAATGTTTATAGTTGAGTAGAAATAAGGAAATAATAGATACACCCAGTTAAGGTAAAATTCTTAAAATGAGTACTTTGTTCATAATGATTGATAGTTCTTTATGGGCTAAGCCAGTGTGAAAAAAATATTTCTCCTGGTTCAATCATTCATTAGTGTGTGTGCGTGCGTGCGTGCGTGTGTGTGTGTGTGTGTGTGTGTGTGTGTAATTCTTTTCCTATTGATTTTATGCCTGCCAGAGATACAGTGACAAATAATACCAATAAGGTCCCTGTTCTTGTAGAACTTGCGTTGTAGTTGGAGGTGGGGGTGGGCCTGTGAAGGGAGAATAAAAAAAGACATAAATAAGTAAGAAATAAATTATTAAAGCCACTTGAGGTAGTGGGAATGCCATGACCATGGGAGAGATCCCCACCATATATGCAATTTTGGGTTGGATAGTCTCTGAGCAGGTTCCAAACATATGTAGCTAATCTAATAAAGTATACCTAATTGCCCCAGCCCTACAAAAGTCCACATAAAAGTAAAGAATGATAACATATCAATAAGACATAGGGAGTTATTAATGATTCCCTTTTGCTTATTACTTGTTGATGGGATGGCTAAACATTCAGGGATTTGTTTCTGTTCCATATCTAAACATCCTCATTTTTTTTGTATTGTTTTTGTAGCTTTTACCCTAACCTTAATCCCTAATCCCTAACCCTAACTCTACATCCTCATTTTCAACAGACTCAGATTTTCTGGTGATTATCATTTCTTTCCCCTTTTCATGGCCAGACCCTGCCTTTCTCTGTGCAGTCCATTAAATAGTACTAAACGAGCGGAGACTGGAGGATCCGGGTTCATGGCCAGCCTCAGCTCTCTCTCTCTCTCTCTCTCTCTACCTAGTGAGGCCCTCCACAACTTCGTGAGACCCGGTTTCAAAATAAAGTATAAAAAGATAGGGCTGGGGGTGTAGCGCTGAGGTAGAACACCCCTGGGTTCAATCCCCGGTACCGCAAAAAAAAAAAAAAATAGCACTAAATGAGCCCAAGCTTTTAGTTCTCAGTGACATAGTTACATGATTCTGCAAATGACTTTTTATTCATATTTTCATGATACTCAAATTTTCAAATAATAAAAATTCTCTGTGTAACCCAGAAAAGATTCAAATGAAGCTCAATTCACAGGAATGGATGAGCAAGGAATGAGGTATGTTTTGCTTACCTAGGGCCAATCTTTCTTACTCCAGACCCCCCTTTTTGCCATGGTGAGACAGAATAGAACGGATCATTGTTCTGTCTTTCATGATCTTTCAGTTGGGAAGTTCAATCTATTTGAAGGTAATTATTGACAACGACATTACTTCTGTTTTTCTTCCTATTGTTTTCTGTACGTCTTATAATTTTGCTTGTCCTGCTTAGTTGATTTTTTTTTTCTTTTTGTGGTGAAATGTTGTAGTTCTCTTTCAAGGTAAGTGGTAGCTGCTCCAGGAACACATGCCCACCTCTCCGCCATGGGACAGGTGGAGAGTGGGTAGCTACTGCTGAAATTGACAAAAGCTAACCACACCTTACTGTCCAAACCTTCCCTAGGAATTTACACAAATTTAAGAGACTCCAGAGTTTCAAAATAGTCACATCAGGCAGATTGTCCACATGTAATTGTTCCCTGGATGGTCAGATGGATTCTTCAAACCTCCTACTCCATCTTCGTCCCAGAACCCCGTACCTGGTTTCCATTTCTTAGTCTTCTGAGTATAAATTGATGGTGGTTTAATATTTGCTGTGAGGACATGCAGACATATTTTCTTTTACTTATCCCTTTATGATACTTTTGAGATTCAAGAGCTGAATGTTGACTGACCTAAAGTGTTTATGTATTTTTTTCTGTTTCCTTTGAAGAGGAGAATAACTTGACTCATTTCAAACTGACATATGCTTTCTAAGGAAAAAAATGTTTTTATATGTATTTTTTAAAGAATTAGGACCTTCTATTGTCTTGATCTGTTTGTGGAAAAGATTTAGTTTCTAGTTGTTGGAGGACTCTTCCCCCTCATCTTTTTTTCAGGTATTGGGAGAGGACTTGATTACAGGGGCCTGAATTCAGACACTGGAGAGTTCATTCTTTCCTGCACTAGTTTGGCAATTTGGGGAAGCTATTAACTTCTCTATAAGTCAAGTTTTTATTTCCCCAAATGGGAATGACAATGGCTACCTAAAGGGCATGTTTTATGCTCTTTTGTTTGCAACTGTATTATATTAAATGTGTGTGTGTGAGAGAGAGACAGAGAGATAGAGACAAGAACAGAGACAGAGACAGAGAGACAGACAGACACACACACACACACACACACACACACACACACAGAGAGAGAGAGAAAGAGAGAGAGAGAGAGAGAGAGAGAGAGAGAGAGAATCTACATGCCTAACTGGCTCCCAGAAATGACAGTGCACTTCCTTCCCCAGGCTGTGTTAACTTGCTCTGCAGGACGTAGTTTCTTAGACAATGTGATGGTGGGAGCTGGCTGTCAGGCTAGGGGTCGGCCAGCCCTTTTCTCCTAACCTCATATGCTGGTTTTTAAATATGGCTCTGACCTAAACTTCCCTTCAGAAGCAGGATTTAAATTACAGCCCAATCTAGGATTACAAGTTCCTTATCTTACCTTAGACTAATTCCAAGGGAGTTTACCTTGTCTAGCCTTTGTCTCTACCTTCCTTCCCCTCCCTTCCTCCTTCCTTCCTCCCTCCCTCTTTTCTTCCTTCCCTCCTTCCTTCCTTCCTTCCTTCTCTTTTCTTCCTTCCAAAATTTTCTTTTCTTATTGGTTCTGGGGGATTGAATGTAGGGGCATTCTACTACCAAGCTACACTCCCAGAACTTTTTAAATTTTCATTATTTTGAAATAGGGTATCACTAAGTTACTGAGGCTGGCCTCTAACCTGCAATCCTACTGCCTCAGCCTCCAAAGTAATGGGATTACAGGCATGCATCACAGCCTCCCAAGTATTGGGATTACAGGCATGCACCACTGCACCTGGCTTGTCTTTTTCTTTTAATCAATAAGCAGTATATTTTTATTTAATAGTACCATGGCATATTTCAGAGCAGTGTGGTATTTGATAATTCCATTCACAGATAGCAAAGTTATCTCTGTGACTCACCAATCATGCTATGGTTTAATGTTTGTCCCCTCCAAACCTCCTGTTCAAACTTATTTATCTTTGCAGCAGTATTAAGAGATGGGTTCTTTGAGAGATCATTAGGCTATAAGGACTTCACATTTCATGGGCAGTATTGATACTGTTTCAAAAGAGCAAGTTTAGACCTTCTTGCGTCTTTTGGTTGTTCTGCAATGTGAGGGTCCAGCCTTTGTCCTCTCTGCAAAATGCTGCATGCAAGGTTCCATCTTGGAGGATGAGAGTGGCCTAACCAGACATTGAACCTTCATATACCTTTACCTAAGACTCCCAGATTCTAGAACTGTACCCCAATGAATTTCCATTCACTGTTCTGTTATAGAAGCACAAAACAGAAGAAGATAAGTAATTTCTTTTGCAAGGGTCCAGACAAGATATGGATTTTGTATCTTAGGGATTTCTTGAAACATTTTTTGGGGGGAGGCAGTTGTCACAACTGGAGGGGTATGGGGTGTGCTACTGGCATCTAGAGGTTAGTGGAAGCCAGGAATCATATTAAACATTTTACAGTGCACAGGACAGTCCAGCATGAGAAAAAGTTATCTGACCCCAAATGTCAATAATGCTGAGGTTGAGGGTTTTGGGGTTTTGGTTCTATCACAAAAGCTAGAGTTCGATAAGTGAGTAGCTTATGTTCTCAGAGCTTCAACAACTCCCAGCAGAATGGAACTTATGAGATCATGAAATTATGTATATAATATCCTTAGCACAACAATTTTAATATGAGAAACACTGAACAAATTGTAGATGTTACCACTGTTGACATCTTTACTATCATCATCATTATCATAATCATCATCACCATCATCATCATCATCATCATCATCATATCTCATCTCAGTCTGGCTTGCAGACACATCTCTGATTGAACCTAAGCTGTGTGTGCAGGAAATGCCACATTTAATGAAAAGCATCTGTGTCAATTAACCCACATGTGACACCATGGGGGAATGGGGGAGGCCGCGTGAGGAACCGGGAATCAAGCAGCAAGGGGAAATGCCATTCCATCAACTTGGCCCTGCTTGCTATTTCTTTTGAGATTGATTTCCATGGAAATAGATGATGTGAGCTGACATTGGAATAAAATGTCAATCCCCGGATGTGTGAGTTGATGACTAATACCTTATATTGCACAGTATGTTTTGTCTATCGTTTCTCCTTCTGAGAAAATTTTTACTTATTTTCCCTGTCTGTTCACGAAACACTCAAGCTTTCTGAGGCTTTATGCATTTGTTCACAATTTCAGTTTGTCCATTGAAATTAGAAGAGACATTTTACTGATGTAACTGAAGAATATATTTCATAACTTGGTTGCTTTAGGGAAGGAATGATCTAAATCTCAAATTATGTTCTCAGAATCCAGTCTCTCTCGATCTAGCTCCTAACTCTAATCTCAGGTATGTTTTAGTCTCAGGGTCCATTGGGTGTCAAGTTGTTTGCTGTTCAGCTCTGAGTCTGTGTCTTTTCTGTTTGAGTCCAGTGGGATGGACAGTGTCCTTGATTCCAGTCATATAAGGGCCTTAAGAGACACATCTGGACCTTGATCATCTTTAAATCCCTGGAAGTCTAGCATAGAATCCTACACTCACCAACTACATAGACAATGTATTTGGAAAAAATATATCTGGTGATTTTCCAAATATATATATTTTATGGTTATCTATAATATAATGTATGTATATATATGATTTTCTAAGTATATATATATATATATATATATATACATGTATATATATATATGTAGTGTTTGTGTGTTTGTGCCTGTATACATATATGGCTTAAGATAGGTAATACAACTCAAGAGGTAAAAAAAAACAAGAAAACTCAGTCAAAGAGAAAAAGCTGTATCTTAATTGTACAGCTGTTAGAGCAAAGTATAGGAAACATTATTTTTTGTCTTCAAAGCAAGGTAACCTTTCTGGAATAAAAGCCATTTCTGTTTGGCTTAAACCTTTAGAGAACATTGTCACCTGGTCAGTCATTTCATAGATGCAAAGTTTATAGACAAGACAGGGCCTTTTATGATGCCCTTGCAGTGATAGTGTAGGATTGCAAATAGCTCCTGCCCTTCAGGAGTTTTCAGTCTCCCCCAAGGCTTGAGGTCTGACCTGCCTTGGAAGGTAAGGCCTGGAAGTTTCCTCAGGTTCCTACCTTAGCACTACTGGATATATGGTAGGCACCCACTCCACATAAAGATTGATTAGCTGATCAAGTGATCTAAGCAATGTGTGTCCAAGAGATAAATGTCTCAAGAAATAGATGAAGGCAAAGAGAAATGTGGGAGAGAAGGAGAAAGTATGACTCATCTTCATTCATGTTATGGAAACATTATCCTAGATTTTGCTTTGAATTGCTGACCAGCCTGGTCTCAAGACGAACACTTAGAGTTCTAAGTTTAGACTGAGTGAACGAAGAACATCTTTTCCATTAAAAAAAGAAGCTTTATATTTTATATACTCTGAATATTAAACCCTTATCATATATATGATTACAATTCTTTTCCATTCTATAGATTGTTGACTCTATTTTTTGTTCTTTGCTATGCAGGTTTTTTGTTTTACATTTATGTGGTATTTGATTTTGCTTTAGTTATTTGTGGTTTTGTGTCATATCCAAGAAATAAAGCATTACCAAGTCCAATTTTATGAAGCCTTCCCCTGTGTTTTCTTCTAAGTTTTTATAGCTTTAGGCTTAATTTTTAGGTCTTTAGTCCATTGTGAGTTGTTTTTCATAACTGGTGCAGGGTAAAGGTCCAACTTCATTCTTTTGCAGATAAATATTAAATTTTCCTGACATGATTTGTTGGGAAGATGTCCTTTCCACATTGTAGAGCCTTCGTTTCCTGAACAAAGTTTTTAAGTTTGTAAGCCGATAAAGAAATGGTCAGAAACATATGTTTGGATGAGTGTAACACTTTTGTTTTGGGTGAGAGTTGGAGCTTTTAAGAGTTACCATGTGTTTCTTAAATGGCAAGGGACCAGAACCGTTAGCTTTGAATTCTCTTTTTGTGATTGATTTTTCATGTGGTATAAATGAAACTTCTTAGTAGAATTGATTTTGACCTCTAATAGACATGGGTCAATTAGATTAAACTTTTATTTTAACTTCAACTCTCTCTATGTTTTACAACAGTTTTCTACGGTCCTTATAAGGTCGGTGAAGGCATTTTAAATGGCATGAATTAAAGGTACTCTATCTTTTCAAGTGTTGATATCGGTAGGAGAGGAGATGAAACCAGTGAATTCACTGTATATTTCCTTAACTTCCACTTTGTGTTTATCATTACATGGGGTGAAAGATTAGAGAAATATTTTTCTTCTTAAGGAGTAGATGGCTTAGTAGGAGTGATACATATATTTCATTTTAATACATGATACAAACTAAATACCAAGAGTTTCATACAGGTGAAGGATGAATTCAGAATAAAATATGTTCCTTTCTGGCAAGGTCCCTAGGAAAGGCTTCCTGAAGAATGGAATTTAGCTGGTATTTGAAAGATGTTATGAGGTGAAACTGTAATAATAGCTGATATTTATTGAATACTTACTACATTATCAGGTGCTATTCCAATTGCTTTAATAATTATTAACCATTTTTTTGTTGAACGAGTTTTTAAAACTTTATAATCATATGATATAGATATTATTATTATCCTATCTTATGAATGGGTAAACAAAGGCACAGAGGATTTAAACTACTTACCCAAGATCACCCAGTTGGCAGGTATAAAAGAACCAGGTTATGAAGCCCTGTCAGAAAAATCTGAGGAGTGGATGGGAGATGGCAGCAAGCTCAATCTGTAACAGTGTCTACTAAGGAGGTTGGTAGGAATGGGTATTGGACATAAAAATTAGGGTAAAAAAAGGGCATAAAAGCTGGAATATTGTTCTTGATTTTGAGGCCAATGAAGATCCATGACAGGTGTTTGTATCAGAGAACAGTGTGTTCAGAGCCATGTTTTATGAAAATTAAGCTAAGGATGTAGAATGCCGTGAACTCATAGGGTATCACTTATGTGGTTTGGTTGCGCTCATATTGGTGAGAGAAAAACTGTGACTCAGAGACACTAAGATAAATTACTTTCTAACATCCTCTGTATTGGGCAGGGTTCTCTAGATTAACAGAATACACAGAATGAGTATATTTGAAAAAAGGGATTTATCAGATGGGCTTACAGTTTGAAGCAATGTAGTCCCAGGTTCTGATTGCACGTGGAGAGTCAGAGGAACCAGTAGCTGGTCGAATGGTCTAAGAGCTAGAGTCTTAGGATCGGAGCAACCACTAATTCAGTCCCAGTCCAAG
>PVJS01015520.1:0-38780 GCA_004027185.1 Glis glis
AAAAATAAAAAAAAAAAAAAAAAAAAAAAAAAAAAAAAAAAAAACAAAAAAAAAAAAAAAAAAAAAAAAAAAAAAAAAAAAAAAAAAAAAAAAAAAAAAAAAAACAAAATAAAGTATAAAAAATAGGGCCGGGGGCGTAGTGCGGAGGTAGAACGCCACTGCGTTCAACCCCCAGTACCGCAAAAAAAAAAAAAAATGCACAACTTTTTGGTGGTATAGAAATCTCCGAACCCAGTTCCTTCATCTCCCAGGTAGTTCATCCTCCCACACCAGTGTTATCTACAGCATTACTGTATATAGAAGCTCCTCTGACTTGCTTCAATATTTTTTTTTACAGATCATTAACTACTGGGGGGAAGAAAAGGAAATTTAGAAAATGAAATTTAGAGTTAGAATGGCAGAAACTACTTCTAATTGAAAAGTCAATCAGAAATGAAGATAAAGCACCTCTGAGTTTCTAACACAAATCCAAGGGAAAATTAGATTTGATTTTTTTAATTTTCACAATTCTCAGGAATGTCTATTGTACCACAGGAGGTACCCTTATAATGTCAGTGAATAGTCCCAAGTAATCACCCAATCCGTCTAATTCCATATTTTACTTATCTTAATGCTACAAGTGATTGTCAATACAGAGGGGCAATGTTACCATTCAAAATGTGATGGTGTAAAACTTTAAACCTTTTAGAAAGTCAATCAGCATAGAATGTGGCTTCACACCTATAATTGAAATAATATGAAGGAAGGAAGAGCACCAAGAGAAAGTAAACAAGCCAGCTAACACAAATTAGTTTAACATTTGCAAACTTGGGTTTAAAGAGCTTTGTCAATCAACAATTTATTTCTCAATTTGAGGCAGAACATAAAACCACGTACAAGACACCCATAATAACATGGTAACCACTTAAAATTCCGTAAGTGAATCCCAGTAAATCCTCTGCTTATAATGACTCATTATCAGAAAAGCCTCATAACTAGGATGGCTAGGCTTTCCCAGGACACAGCAATCACCCCATGATATTGCTACAGCCACAGGTGTTTGCTTATACCTGTATCCCTCTGGCATTGATATATTTTCTTGGATGCTGGTTATTCACATGGGTAATCTTCTCCAGAGAAGATCACTGCACTAGCAAGTATATTTTATTCTCTAATGACCATAAACAACATATTCTATTTTCAGTGACTGGCTTGGTAGACTCTTATGTAAGTTGAAAGATCCATTCACAGATATAGCCCTTTCATTTTACATATGAGGATGCTGAGATATTTAATGATATGCCCAAATCCTATTACAGCTTATTTGTGCATATCTAGGCCAGGAACTTGGGTCTCCTGGCTCCTTATCAGCTGCTGTTTCCACTGTGTCAAGCTAGCTCCTCTGTGAGTCATCCCTCACTATAGGACAGAATCTTACTTTATCCTCCAAATCCAATTCAAATGGCCTACATTTTAACTTACCCATAATTACTAAATTGGCCCAGAAGTTTTAACTGCTTTTTCTATTACAGTGGAAATTCTGGCTCAATAACTATAAATGTCTTACTCACGACATTATACAAAACACCAGCCTTCCCAGAATTTTTTTTGTAACCCCTCTGGGCCATCTCCAAACAACTGTTTTCAATGCTGTGTAACACAGGGTGAAAGCCTGCAATCTGTGGCAGGAGGATATTTCACCAACCCAAGGTTTCTCACTCTCATCCCAAACCCACGGACTATTTAGGATTTTCAGGTAATCCCAGCACCCACTAAGAGCCAACACTTATTGAGTGAGTCCCCTAAGCCATCCTTGCAACTGGGTACTTTGCACACACAGCATCTGATTTAACTTTCATCACAATTTTGAGAGGAGGCTACAATGAACCCCACTCAACAGATTAGCAAACTCAGTCCAGAGGTTCTTGATAATCTGCCAAGATCAATTACCATTTATAGATAGTAAATAGAAAAGTCAACACTGAAGTCCTCCACTGTGATAAAATGTCCCTAAGCAGTATCAGCAAGAAAGACCTCTCATCTTTCAACAGATGGATTCTTTAGGTCCGTCCTTTCTGGGTATCCAAAGGAAAGGAAACAAGCGAAAGTACTGGCAAGTGTAGTGAGAACATCACTTCCATTTCACGTGTCTTCTAAATCAACTTCTAACCCTAGCTCTGCAATCCTGTATTTCCTTAGCCATGGTCCTTTCAATTCACAGCAATTCAGTTCCTCCTGCATATTCACTGCTTTTAGGGTAGTAAACCTAGGCCTTCTGCACACTGGCCACCCAAAAGCAATAGTCTCCCTAAGTGCAAATGAGTCTCATAATAGCAGGTTGCTAGAATTCAATGACTTAATATCTGCAAAACCCTTGAACAGGGCCACAGAGTAAATTCTCTGGAAATTTTACTACTACTATTACTATTATCATCTTTATTCTTACAAATCTAACAAGCCAAGCAACACTGCATTCCCACACTTTGGGTTGATCATTCAGCTTAGTAGCATCTACTGAGCATTGACTAGATGTAGAATTCTACAACAGCAACTGAGGGAGGAAAAATAAAGGAAAAACAGATGCACTCCCAGTCCTAGCAGGCCCTAGCTGTCCTTTTGAGGGAAAGAAGACAAATGCAGATGAGAGAAAGAACAAAAATTAACAAACCAAGGAAATATTTCCATGCATGGCGTACACAACAAATGGTGTGTTGGTGGTGATGGGATTGAGACTGGGTGACTCCACAGGTCTATCAGGACCATCTTGGCCATGCAGAGCACAGGGGATGGCACTGCCCAAAAGGTAGTGTGTGGCACTGATCAGTCCAAGAAGAGGTAAAATATCATCTGCCCAGAGAGACACTAGGAACATGAATAAATGAAGGATGTGGATGTGCTCAGTAAACTGCAAAACTGCTCAAGCTTTAGAGATGATCCCATTGTGAATGGCTCTGACACAGTTTCAACCAACCCTGCATTCACAACTGGAAGCTGCATGGTTCTCTCTCCTGCAGTGTAGCCAGTTACAGGGAGCCATGGAGCTAGGCTATTTGAGTTCACAGGATGTGGCTCCATCTCCCACCACACAGGCACAAGGACCTGGGATCCAGACAGCCCAGGCCTAGGACTTTGCTCCGTCAATGCCCAATTCTGCGACCTTGAGGCCTCTGGGCCTCAGGGCTTCCTCATCTGTAAACTGAGGCTAATAATAGCTCTCTCTAACAGGCTTATTAAACGATTTAATAGATGAAAAGTTCTTGGCAGAGTACCTGCCACCTCCTAAGTATTATGTAATTGTTGACATTATTTTAATGAGCTCTATTAGAGGTATTCTGTACCCTGCCTTACTCTTGATTACTTCTCTGAGACCAGACATCCAGAAGTCAAACCTTTAGCATTTATTCACTTGGCAGGACTTGGGATGTTGGATGTGGTCTCATAACAGAAATGAAAGGAAATAAGAGTGGGGAGTTTGGAGTGGGACCTGAGCCTTAAAAACAGGCCTGGTAAGAACGAGGATGTGAGGGAGGCAGCATCTCCATTCTTCACATGCCCCGGCACTCGCTCAGACAGGAGAGGTAGTGCTTTTCTTCCCATTCTTTCAGCACAGAGGCCTGAGCATCTAAATGCAAGCACAACAAGCTTGGTGTCCTCTGCGACATCCCAGAGACATGAAGGACCTGAGGCAACATCCCCAGGATTCAGAGGCACAAGGACATGTTTCTCAATTTATCCATTTTTTATTTTGCATGGACACAGCCCAGTGATTCTCAAACTTTCGTGGCCTACAACCCTTTGGCTTTGGCCAGCCACTCAGCTCCACATCATGCTGATGGAAGAAGATGCAACCTGAAATCCTGAGCTTCCACTCCACTTCATAGGCAGTACACAGGAGCAGTCACAGAGATTCCGGCTGTAATCATCCACTCTGTGCCTGGCTTTACACTGTTACACTCAGCCCTCCATATCCACGATTTCTGCATCTGTGGATTCAACCAAGTGAAGATCAGAAGTACTTAGAAGAAAAGCCTGCCTGTACCAAACATGTACAGATTCTATTTCATTCTAATTACTCTCTAAACAATACAGTGTAACATCTATTTACACATTGTAAAACCAATCTAAGAGTATGTAAAATATACAGGAAGATATATGTAGGTTACATGCTAACAGAGGGACTTGAACTCCTGTGGACTTTGGTATCTGTGGGGGACCCTGGGTCCAGAGACACTGGGGGACAGCTGTACTTCATTCAAGTTCCTAATAACATAGGAAGAAGAGAGCATCAGACATTTTGAACAAACACTAATACACAAGCACAAAAGTGTAACAGAGATACACTAAGTAAAAGGCAGATAAATGTTTTAACAGTTTTGAAAGGGAGGGAGGAGAAGATGGAATATAGATTTTTTCCATGGTAAAGAGAAAATAACCCAAATAGAATCCATGAATGATCTGGAAACCACAAGTTATGATGATAAATGACTGTTTGGGGATAACTATGTTGAGATGGGTCTCATCCAAAGTAAATATCTCTAGAAAAGCAGAGTTATGACTGAAACACACACTAGCACCCGAGTCAACACAATGTTCACGCCCACTTTTGTACTGTTCTTGCATGGTTCTGTCCAGTGTGGTGAGAGAGGAGCTTTTATGAAGGAAGACAAGAGAAAATCCAAGAAAGGAAAAAGCCTTTGAGGAGACTGCCTTTGGCACTACCTGAGACAAGGACTCTGAAACTAGAGGCATAACCGTGCTTTTAAGAACTTGGTGAGTTTTTTAGAAGCCAGGTATTCCTCAAGATTTTATGATTATTACCTGTATGTTTTCCTATAATTTTAGCACATTCTTGACACATGCAAAACTGAATTGATGTACAAATTTTTTTCAGTTAAAAGTTCATCATCACGGTGATACATGGTACATGGAAAACCACTAACCTGTTCTTTATCCTTCTAGCAATTTATTCCACAGAGTGTTAAGTTCTAAATGATACAGATGCACTATCAGTATTCATATATCTAGGAGAGGACAGTAAACAAAACATAACCTCAGTAATAGCCCCAAATTGGAAGGAAAACCCAAATTTCTTTCAACTAGTGTACAGATGAACAATCCATTATATCCACACAACAGAATCCTAGTCAGCAACTGAAACACACAACTTGGTTGGATCTGAGGGTGTTGGGCTGAGTGAAAAAAAAGCCAATGTGACAATTTTGAACATTTATTATTCTATACACATAACATAATTAAAATGGCAAATTTTGCTGAGCATGGTGGCACATGCCTATAAGCTCAGTACTTGGGAGGCTGAGACAGGAAGATTGCAGGTTTGAAGACAGCCTCAGCAATGTAAAGAAATTCTCAGCAACCTAGTGAGACCCTACTTCAAAATAAAAAAGAGGGGCCGGGCGTGGTGGTGCACGCTTGTAATCCCAGTACTTGGGAGGTGGAGACCGGAGGATCCAGGTTCGCAGCCAGCCTCAGCTGCTTAGTGAGGCCCTCCACAACTTCATGAGACCCGGTTTCAAAATGAAGTATAAAAAATAGGGCTGGGGGTATAGCGCGGAGATAGAATGCCCCTGGGTTCAATCCCCCGTACCGCAATAAATAAATAAATAAATAAATAAATAAATGAATAAATAAATAAGAGGGAAAAAGGGGGTGTAGCTTGAAGGTAGAAGGCCCCTGGGTTCAATCCCTAGTACCACAAAATATAATAATAAGATGGCAAACTTTTACTGATAGAGATCAGCAATTGCCAGGCAGTACAGTTGGGGAGGAGGTGACTGTAATGGGCAGCATGACATTCCTTGGGATGACTGAGTTTTGTATCTTGATTGTGGTAGCAGTTACATAAATCTATACATGTGAAAAAAATCTATAGAACTATATACCTAAAGCAAATTTAGGGAAATCTGAATAAAATCTATAGTTGCACTAATAATAACATCTTACTAATGTTAATTTCCTGGTTTTGATAACTATATGTATTGGTTATATTAGGAATCAGTGAGGGATGCTGGTTAAAGGGTACATGGGCACTCTGTGACAAGTCTCTTATTGCAACTCCTATGTAAGTATAAAATTATTTTAAAATTTAAAAAAAAAGTTTAAAAAACCCATAGCTCCATCCAGAGACTGAAGACTCCTCATCCAGAAAGAACCTGTTCTCAGGCTTAAATATATTTAAGGTATATTAAATATACCTTAATATTAAAAATACTTTAAATACCTTAATATTTAATTAAAAATACCTTAAATATTAAGGTATTAAAATATACCAGGACCATAAATTTGCAGAAACTTGACCATGAACCAGGAGAAGTAACAAAACAGGAAGAATATTTATATTCTGTTGGAATTGTTTCTGAATTTTGGGTTTTACTAGATATTTAACCATGGCTAACAAATCTTTTTTGTGTGCCACTTCCTAACTCAAGGCCAAACACCCCCTGGAGTCCTGAAGACTTCACCTAGATAACCTGCCCCATGCACAGGCCTCAGGGCTCTTCAGTATTCACAGGATGACTTCACTTTTCTCTTTTGGACTCTAGAATACAGTCTGCCTTCCTCTCCTTTCACAGATGTTGATGCCTGTTGCCTGGGGATTCTCTCTCTCCAGTATTCCTGAATGAGTCTAAAAAGGATGTGACTCTGGGGCTCTACTGTCCCTGGACGTAAACACACCAGAGTGAGTTCCCTCAGGGCTCACAGTTTTCATTAAGCACCAAGTACTTTACAATTTTTTTCAATGAAATTGTCCTCTATTTTCCTGATTTCCTTTCTAGCAATATATAAAATGGTTATGCTTCTGAACTTCTTTCCCCCTTAGTTGTAATCCTCATTCTCAGCCTTTGCAGTCATGGGAAGAGGCTGTAGTAAATGAGTTCACCATTAGTGTTCTCAGTAATTTATGAATGAGGAAGCCCCCATCTCTGTGCACCCCTACCTTGAGGAGCATTCATCCTGTGTTGGAGATTCTTTCTTACTATCCTTTAAATGTGCACCTTAGGCATATTTGCTGCCTTCTATTTTCCAATTCCTACTCTTGATTCTGTCTAATGCTGCCTTCTTTTTTTCTAAACCCAATAAAAAGTCCTATCTCCATGAAAGCAGCCATGGCACTAGGAGCTGACAACTAAGGAAAGTGGGCAAGTGTGGTGAAGGCCTGGAAGCCATGCCCTCTTGAAAACTGCAGTTCTGACCCAACTTGAGACAACACAAAGTCAGCAGCTTCATGGTTCATAGAACCAGTGATGAGGGTTAGCTAGAGCTGTGTGATAGCGGGATAGGCCTCTGCATGAGATAAGCTGCAACAGGGGAAATGACACTAACAGACACCTGAAAAATAAATAGCTAGCAATTAAAAACCCATGGGAATCACTGGAATACTCAAAAGTAAAGCCAAGTCATGTCTGAGATTCACTTTAAGACATTTAAGAAAATATTATAAATGGGGGAGTAGATGACATGCAATTGGCAGAGTTGAGAAGTTGTTAAAGCAGGGGTGGAGTAGATATTCTCTCTAGGTTTTTGCATATTTTAAATTCTTATTCTGTGAAGTTTAAAAATCTCGTGCAGCATGTACAGCTGCAAGAGCTATACAGTTACAAGAGTTACAGAAGGTAGCCAGTATCCAGAGGAAATGGGACAGTATAGAAAACTATAGATTCCAGGCTATACCATAAAGGTCAAGTCTTCCCATGCTAGCATCTTTTTCTTCACTGAGATACAATTTGTGCTCATGAAGAGAGTCAATTCTGCTGAAAAACACATTTGCCATCATATAGGACCAATCAGGAATACTAAGGCTCTATGTAACAAGAAGGAGACATTGCTCATAAGTTTCCCAAAATGCAGTTTCCCAAAATCTTAGAGAATTAAGTCAGACCCTAAAGAAATCCCACCAGAAAACATAACATGAGCGCCAGGTGTGGTGGCGCATGCTTGTAATCCCAGTACTTTGGGAGACGGAGACCGGAGGATCTGGTTCGCGGCCAGCCTCAGCTCTCTCTCTCTCTCTCTCCCTGTCTCTCTCTCTCTCTCTCTACTTAGTGAGGCCCTCCGCAACTTCATGAGACCCAGTTTCAAAATAAGGTATAAAAAATAGGGCCGGGTGTGTAGCGCGGAGATAGAACGCCCCTGGGTTCAATCCCCAGTACCACAAAAAAAAAAAAAAACACACAACATGAGAATCTATGGTTAAAATGTGTTGAATCATATTTTCCAAAGGGCAAACTGATCCCTGATCCCTAAGACCTGAGCACTAGCAGGGGTTGGATGACTCCTCTTGGTCATTTGAACAGCATCCAATAAGTCACAAATGCAGTGGGTTCACAGTTCAGTGGTCTTCACAGAAGGTGTTCTGATCACCTTCTAAAGGGTTTAATTGGCAAATTCAGCTGATCACCATAGCAACTCAAGATGAGGGGGATAGTTTTCTATTCATCTGAGGTGCTAAGTAAACAAAATTATTCCAAACTGTTGCTTAAACTGCAGGTCTGCCTCACTCTAAGCAACAGATTGGTCCTTTCAAGACTATAAATGTGTTGAACAATTATCTTTGGAATTGGGAAGGTCAGATGCCTAAAGTCACTATTAAAGTGAATTATTTTATAAGGTGTATAATTTCAAGTGCAGAAGTTCCCATCAGTTTGTTGAAATAAGACATCAGATGAAATTAAAAAATTAACTCCGTCTCTCTCCCCCCTAATGTTTTGAGTCTCTAAGGTATATTTGAGTCTCTAATGTGATATTTGTTCTGATGGAAACATTTTCTAGGAAGATACTCTGAACCCTGCATAGATATTTTAAGTGTGCTAGAGAAGGCAAGTGTGGATCTATGCTTAGTCATGGTGCTTGTGTTGTTATTGTGTAAGAATTGAAGAACCTGGCTGATATCCGACAGATACAGAAAATTTATTTTTAAAACAAAATAATTTGCATTTAAGTGTATAACACTTAATTATGGACATTCCTTGAGGCCTTCTTGAATTTTAGGTCTTTCATATATTGCCACTTCCCAAGGTGAACATACACAAACATGAATATTTAGGATATATTCCAAATGGTGGAATTTCAATGATCCCAGTTAAAACAAGAAAATAAGTGAATATAGATGCAAGAATAGGACATTAAAACACAAAACAGAGGGGAAAAATCTGGATTTTCCATGGTTATAAGAGCAGAGGACTCTAGCTGACTCAGTGACTACTTGATGACTAAACATTCTGCCACACGTTTTAACAAATTAATCAACAAGTGAAATTTCTGAAGTTGGCTCTAGCGAGAGAAACCGACTATTTTTTATCTACCTCTCTGTTCCTGGGCTCTCTATAAACAAAATCAGCTGGCAATAGGGGCAACAGAGAATTTCTCTTTCTTTTCTTCATTTTAAGACAAATTCTAAATTCTTGCACACCCTTGAAAGAAAAATAATGTCTTGCTGCTTTCCCCCATAAGGATACAAATACACTAAATGTTTGGCAGCATTTATGAAATAGTTTTTCTGGATCCATGAAAACCAGAAATAAAACTTCCTAGAAGGACAGAAATGCTCCACTGGATGTCAGATGACCATTTAGAGCAAAGGGAGATGCTCTGGCCACAGGGAGGGAAAGCATATGAGATGTCATGTTCTCCTCCAAGGCCCAAGACCATGACAAGTGGGACTCTGGCAGCCAGTCATTCTCTCTTCAAATAAGAATAAGCAAGTTCAGATAAGAATTATTTAATTAATAGGAAATATATCAACTAGATAAAGTCTAGTGTATTGCTTAAGGTAGAAAAATCATTAAAATTAAACATAAAAGTACAGTGTTCTTGTTTTCTAAACTAAAAATTAAGATATGATCCAACAGTCGGTTACTATTTCAATCAGAAATGAGATGCACCACCATTCATCATCCTTTGACTAAGTCTACCAAAGTGCTTATTTGTTTTTCATGAATTTGACTCTAATCAATTTCTTAAGGGCTGCACTTAGGGACTTTCTATTCTTTACTTAAAGAGGGTACTAAGTAGAGCCCTGGTTCCTATAGAAACTTTTGGCTCCTTAGTATCTCACAATCCCACCCCCAAACATACTTTTCTCTTCCCAGAGCAATTATCATTCCTTTCTCCCTACAGACTCTCTGAGCAAATCTAATAATAATAATAGGGTGAAGAAACTTCTGAGATCTCAGGATACAATTGAGGAGATTCTCTTTGCCATGGTAGCTACAATTGTCACCGGTCCCTTTCCCTCGGATGTCTTCATACTACTTTACCTTTCAAGGCCCGGGAAATGTTTCAGAGTCTCCATAAAAGTTTACTTGGTTTTACTGATACTGACACGTTAGTGTGTGTGTGTGTGTGTGTGTGTGTATACATATGTTTCATGATGGAATTAGATGTTATGCTTATCTCTTGCCTGTTTTTGAATGAAGAATCTAAGTTATATTTTGATGTTGGTATGTACTAGAAGGAATTTATGTTTTTCCTCTATGCCAAATGACTTATTGTGATAAAACCACAAACAATAAAGGAAGAACATCAAGTACTGGGGAAAATAGAGTCCAACATTAACTAGTTAATATCTATAAATTAATAAGATTGACAAAGCATTTCCTTGATCCACTCACCTTATCATCACTATAGCTACTTTCCCCCAATTTTCAAATGAAGACTCAACACTCACCTTATCATCACTATAGCTACTTTCCCCCAATTTTCAAATGAAGAAACAGACTCAAAGAGAAGATGGTCTGATAAATTAAGAGGATTAAAGAACCAGGAGTAAAATATAACATGCCCAAACTCTTTCTTCTCTTTCATGGTGCAGGAAGCTTTCTTTTCCCTGTTCACCACACTTTCTAAAAATTTAAGGGGTATTCCTTTTGACAAAGAACAAAGAAGAATAGAGAGAGACATGAAACCACTCATCAATGATGAAGTAGCTTGAGAGTAGAAGAGTCCCAAGTTCAAACACTACAAAGGGTACAGAAAAAGTATTTGACAAAATTCAACACTCATGATAAAATGGGAATAGAGGGTAACTAACTAAACACATTATAGATCTTCTATAAAAAATGTCCTTCAGCTAACATTATACTTAATGGTGAAATACTGAATGCTTTTTCCCTATGGTTAGGAACAAGGCAACAAGCACATCCACTCTCACCACTTAAATATAGTGCTGGAAAATCTAAGCCAGTGCAATAAGGCAAGAAGAGGAAATAAAAGGCACACCATCAGGAAAGGAGGGAATAATGTTGGCCCTATTTGCAGATGATGGGTTTGTCAATTTAGAAAAGCCCAAGGAAACTACAGGTGAAAAAAAGCATAGAAATACTGGGTTTAGCAAGTTTGCAGGATATAGGATAAACAAATATAATGACTATATTTCCATATACTAGCAATGAGGATTTGAACACCAAAAGTAAAAATATGCCATTATTTAATAATTGTTCAACAATAAAATACTTAGGTACAAATTTAATAAAACTATATAGTATTTGTATTCTGGAAACTATAAAACACTGATAAAAGAAATCAAAGATATAAATAGACAGAGATATATAATTTGTTCATGGATTAGTAAAGATGTCAACTGTCCTAAAATTGACATGTGGGTTTAACATAATTCCTATAAAAATTCCAGAAAAATACTGTGTATTTATAGACAAAATTATTCAAATATTCATATAGAAAGACAAAGGAATTATAATTGCTATTTTTAAAAAAATAATCATAAAGTAGAATGAATCAGTCTACCCACTTTCAGCACATACCACATAATGAAGACTGATACTGGTTGAAAGACAAATCAATGGAACCAAATAAAGAACTCAGAAATAGATTCACACAAATATACAAAGATTTTTGACAAAGGTGTAAATGGACCAATGGCAGGACGTCTTTTCAAACAGTTGATGCTAGAGCAACTATACCAATAAGAAAAGATGAGAACCCTGGTATAATTCTAACATTTTGTGTAAAAATTAACTCAAAAGTTATCATGTATTGGCATGTAAAATATAAACCAATAGAACTCTTAGATAATAGGAGAAAATCTTTGAGATGTGTGCAAGGCAAGGAGTTCTTAGATTTGAACCTGAAAGCATGATTATAATAGCAAGAACTGTAAACTAGACGTAATAAAAATCTTTTTCTCAAGATCCTGTTAAGAGGATAAAAAGAAGTTAGAGACTGGAAGAAAATATCTGCAAACCACATATCTGACAAAGGACTTGTATTGAGAATATGTAAAAACGTTTCAAACATCAATAGTTAAAAAAATTACAATTAGAAAATGAGCAAAAGAAATGGACAGACACTTCACCAAAGAGGATATACAGATGGCAAATAAGCACGAGAAGACATTCAACATCATTAGTCATTAAGAAAATGCAAATTAAACCCCCAAGGAGACATTTTACATGCCTATCTGAAGAGCTAAAATAAAACATAGTGACAACACTGAATGCTCGTGTGGTTGCAGAGAAACTGGATCAACCATAGAAGACCAGCAGGAACATAAAATGGTATGGCCACTCTGGAAAACAGTTTGGCAGTTACTTAAAAAAACTAAACATGCAACTATCATATAACCCAATAATTATTCTCCCAGGCATTTATCCCAGAGAAATGAAAAACTTAGGTTCACACACAAACTTATTCATCAATGTTTATAGCAGATTTATTTGAAATAGCCATAAACTGGAAACAACCCAGATGCAATTCACTCGGGAGAGAAACATCTTTTTGAAAAATGTGATCTGATATCTGTGGAAAGAAGTTAATCTTGACCCTTACTTCATAATGACCATGAAAATTAGCTCAATATGAATTATGTGCCTGAATGTACAAGCTAAAACTCTAAGGAATCTATACAAAAACAAGGAAATTATGTCATAAACTTAGGATAGCAAAAATTTCTTAGGTGGAATGCAAAAAAGCAATAATATAAGAAAAAAATTGATAAGATGGAGTTTATCAATATTTTAAAAGTCTACTCTTTAAAATATAACCTTTAAGAAACTGAAAAGGCAAGATATTTACTAGGAGAAAATATTCATGTTACATATACTAGGCACCTATTCATAATATATTAAAAAATCTATGAAGCTAACAATAATAAGATAAACTAATTTTTAAAAGGTTGAAAAAAACTGGACACTTTACAAAGGAAGATATATGGTGGCCAGTAAGCACAAAAAAGATAAGAATGGTTGCTTAACATCGTTATTCATCAGAGAAATGCCATTTAAAACCACATTTAGTTACCAGTACACAACTTGTGTGTGTGTGTGTGTGTGTGTGTGTGTGTGTGTGTGTGTATGTGTGGTACTAGGGATTAAATCCAGGGGATTCTACCTCCAAGCTACACCCAAAGCCCCTTTTATATTTTGTTTTGAAATAGGGTCTCGCTAGGCTGTCAAGAGTCTTACTACAGTGCAGAGGCTATCGTCAAACCTGTGATCCTCCTGTCTCAGTCTCCCAACTACTGGGATTACATGTGTGTGCCACCACACTTGGCACTACTACACATCTTTTATAAGATTGAAAAGCTTAATAATATTAAATCATTGGCTAGGATATAGAACAGCTGGAACTCACATTCAGTGGGGAAGGAGTAGTTTGACACAAAAATTACATATGAATCTTCATGGCACCTTCATTCATAATATTCCCAATTTAGAAGACAACTCAAATATCTATAGTGTGATACATCCATATAACAGGATAAAAAAAGAAATTAAGTACTCATATATGCAGCAACTTAGATGAATCTCAAGAACATTATTTTGAGCTAAAGAATCCATGAAAAAACAGTGCTCACTGTATGTTTCCATTTATATGAAGTACAAGAATAAGCAATCTATGCTAAGGTAACAGAAATCAGCAGTTGCTTCTGTGTGGGGGTTCTTGCCCAAGGAACTTTCTGGAGGGATGGCAAGGGGCCCAAAGGACTTTCTAGAGTGAAGGAATTAATTTATATTAATTAATGAAGAGGTGTTCAAAGTGTATACATTATATTAATTAATGAAGAGGTGTTCAAAGTGTATACATGTGCCAAATTTTACTGAACTGAATATTTTAACTGTATATTTATTGTAAATAAATTTTTCCTAGGGGCTGGGAGTATAGCTCAGTGGTAGGGCAGGTGCTTAGCATTTGAAAGGCACTAGGTTCAAACCCCAGCACCAAAAAAAAAGAATAATTAGACCTCAATAAAAAATGGTATACTATTATGTGTTGATAACAATTGACATTATCTCTTTTCTCTCCTTTTTCTCTCCATTACAAGGTCCTACAACAGGGCACAGACTGAGGAGGATATGATTTTTTTTTTTACAAGCCTTCTCTTCATGCAGAATTAAAAATTTAATTTCTTGAGCCTTACTGTGGCATTTTTCTAGCCTGTCCATAAGAAAACCAGGGAAATTGTGTATTACTTATTCACTTTTCTAAAATATCCCCAGCACAAATGGCCATTTTATTTTAGATGTAGCACAGTGGAATATACAAATGTCCTGATTTAGTTTGTTTTTTTATGCCAATGTGACAAATCCTAAATTATCTGAAACAATGAGAGAACTGGGATAAATATTTGTTAAAATACAAGAATAACTCCAAACTAATGATGGAAACAAATTTCAGCCTCCTGTTAGACCACACTTAAAACAGAGCTGGAGACATGGGGCTTAAGTGATATACACTTTTTTCTTTCTTTCTTTAAGTCTTTTTATCTTTACCCACCTTTTGTAAAGGGTAGTAAAGAAAACAGAAAGTATGTGAGAAAAGGGGAGAACAATTTCTAGTTTTGAGACAGCTAGAAAATATTAGCAAATCAAAACTATCTCAAAGCGAGTCCCAGAGACATGGCTTTATTCACTCCTTTTCTTAAGGATGTATTGCTGCAAAAAATCTGAACAATGTCTTCTAAATGAAGAGCAAGAGGACGATCCTGAACAGTCATCGGTCATCGCACCTTAGAAAATGCCTGCCCCCCTTGTCTTCAATGGTTCAACAAATGCATTGTTGAAACCTCAATATTAGGTTACAGAAACTAACTACTAAGATACTGAAGTGGAAATAAATGTACAAGAGAAGCCAAAAGAAGGCAGCCAGGTGTGTGGTGGGCTCATCAAATCTATTAAGCAACATAGTTCTTCCCTTAGAAACTCAAGTACATGGCACAAGACAAGCAGGAAACAGGTTTTACTTTCTGAAGCAGTAACAGTTTTGATTAATCTACTTGGCTGTTTGCTTCTAACAGATGCAAAGAAATAAAACAGAACACAGCATAAATCCTGAGGAAATCAGATGAAAAGATACTGAACAGGTAGCACATCAGTGTCCTATCAGCTGAGTTTAGAAGGAAGCAAGGTTGTGGAAAAGGAGTTCACTACTGCCCCCACATATGTAGTGCTAAGGTTCCCAACTAGGCAGGCAGTGGCTATCACAGATGGGGCTCAGACCTCCCCAGTCAAAGGTCAGCTTGGGAAAAACAGCCATGCCCAGGAGGTGGACTTCAATGACTTCCCCATCCTCTTTCAATACAAAACTATCTCTTCTGCCTCCTCCTTCATCATTAACTGTTTACTACCAGTTGCCTGGGAAGAATCTCATAACCAATTTCATAAAGAGGAGTGAATAACTGAAAGGGTGTTATATGTGTCACCGTGAGTCCTTTTTCCTCAGCTAATATAGAAATAAAGGCCAAGAAATTCCAATTGCAATGCTTAAGGGGTGTTCTCTCTCATGTTTCATTCACACTCGTCAGAGGCTCAAACCCCCTTTGCCTGGAGGTTTCTTGCACTACAACCTCCGAGATGACCCGACCACCAAAGAAATACTTTACCACCTCCTGTGAAGTTTCTTACCCTGGTCCATGCACGAAGTTACCTGGTCGCCATGGTTTTTTTCTAGGGCCCTTCCCTCGCTTCACCAAGAGGCTTTCTGCTGGATCTCTGCCAGTTAGGGATCTGCCAAGTTTCTCCCAGCACCCAGAGGCCACCACAACTAGGCAGTAGGATGCATCTCCCCAAGTGGGAAGCCTGTGGCATTCACCCATATAGCAAGGATCTCAAATGCGCCCTCAAATTGTTAGAAACGGATTCTAGGGAAGCTGCAGATAAAGCACACAAAACCAAAGTAACTTGGCAAGGCAATTTACTTCTGCAGAAGGGTGTGCAACCGACATAGAGTCTGGTTAGCAAGCACACCGAGCAGGCAGTCTGCTCAGCTTTTATCCCTACACAATCCTGCCCCTCACCCTGATTTATAGAGGTTTTAGGTTCACAACTCTGTGTGATTGGCTACTTTCCAGCACAGACAGTATATTTGAAACAAAGTTTAACTTTCTGGAAGCAACTATGAGCTAAGATGAATGACAAAAACTAAGATGGTTGACTTCTGGAAGATTCCAGGTCAACTAAAGGTCAACTATGAGATAAGATGGATGACCAAAACCAAGACGGTTAAATTCTGAAAAATTCAGGGAGTGGAGCATATAGATATATGTATCATTACAACAACAGATGTCCATGATACAGTTACAAAATGAAAGGAGTACATATCTATGTAGTTTGCTACTTCGACATAAAAGAGGCATGTCATTAGAGATACTTGTGTCTTAAAGGACAATCAATGATATGTGGGTAACAAATTAATAATATGAAAGACTGAGGTTCTTGGTATGAAATGAGACATGGAGGCTTCAGGTACCTCTTCTCCAGACCACGAACCTAGGGCCAAGAGATGAAGAAATGAGCTACTCATACACATAGCACCTCAGGGAGTCCCCAAATTATTATGCTGTGCTAAATGCTGATTGTGCTGCATAAAAAAACAGGTTGTGCAGAGCACGGTGGCACATGCCTATAGTCCCAGTATTTGGGAGGCTGAGGAAGGAGGATCACAGGTTTGAGGCCAGCCTCAGCAACTGTTTTAAAAATAAAAAATAAAAGAACTACAAGTGTAGCTCAGAGGTAGAATGTCCCTGGGTCTAATTGCCAGTACCAAGAGGAAAAAACTGATCAAAACAATATCTTGCATGGATTTTGATTTTGATTTCTAGCTATTAGAACAAAGGACTATTTACAAGTTAGGTATTGAAACAATTTAAGCTTCACCCTTGAGCTAGCAACCTCTTAATGGGTCTTTCTCCCACCATATACAGCTTTGATCCTATGAAAAAATGCTTTCCCAGAATCAAATAAACAACTGAGATTACTATTTTGGAACAAATCAGGAACTGAAGAAACGATTGTGGTTTATGGTTTACTCCTCACATCGCGGGAGTAGAGCTGAGGGTGGGGTAGGACCCAGGGTAGGCATTCCCTCTCCCTCCCATCAGTGGACACCCTGGGAGCATGTGGTTTTTCACTGCTGCAATGGGGTGGAACCCCAGGACCCAGGTATGGTATTTGGCCAACTTCTCAAATATATAGTCAGGCATATTGGCTAATTATACAAAAACCCTCAACAAGCAGAGCGAGGATTTATTAAGCCCCAGGCAAGGTTTGAAGAAAAGCACTTCCTGCAAATACAGAGGTTCAAGAAGCACATTATTCAATTGCTCTAAGAGTATAAAATGTGAATGAAATTTGAATTCTTGTTAGTTGATCAAAGAACAGCTGAGATTAGAATGAGTAATATATAACGGAATGGACACAGTGTGGTATGGTAAATAGAATGTGGATCTGAATTCATGGTCAAACATCATCTCTGTGACCTTGAGCAATAAGCCTCCTGGTGTTGAGTTCCTTGACTATAAAATATCTTCTTGAAGGGTTATGTGAAGGTGGCCAGCAAGAAGTTATACGTTGAAGTGTCAAGCCTGGGGTCTCAGGTATATGTAGACCTCTTTATAAAAACTGGGGTTATAGCTGGATGCAGAATAGAAAACCTATGGTTACAGAGGTCAGTATTCCCTGCTGAGACTCTGGAGGAAATGAGCTAATAACCAGTCATTTGTGGGCAAAATGCCCAAGGTTTTCTAGGCCTGTCCAGGGCAAGAGCTAGGGAAGTAGTTACAGTGAGTGAGGGAAATGAGGCGGAGCATGATCACACAACTGCGAAACCAGCAGTGCCCACTGCGTTCAGAGTAAAAGCTGATGCTCTCTCTTACTTGGAACCTCACCTTCCGTCAAAATACCTGTGCAGGTAGATAAGGGGAAAAACCAAAGCAGCCCCAGCTCCAGGGCCTGCTCGATAGCAGGTGTTCAATAAAGATAATCAGAATTGCTATCAGGAAACTTTGCACTAAAAGGGCTACTTTTCTAACAACCTCATGCCTTCATTCTTCCTTTTGGAAAGATAGTAGCTGCCTTCATTCCCTACAGTTTTAGTGCTTGTAACAAAAGAGGCCACTGAGATCCTATCTGTGAAGTGACTTCAGCCACTTGAAAAAATGCACAGGAACATCAGGCTTTCTTACCAAGAAAGAGGAGCAAGAGTATATCCATACATCAACAGCATCTCACGGTGATGGCACAGTATTTCATCCTCAGTACCTCCAGCCCTGGGTAAAAGGCACATCAGCAGCAGCAGTAGCAGATTAACACCACTCAAAGAAATGTTAAGCCCTCTCAACTGCATATTTTCTCACTAGCAATGCTTCTGCTTCTTATACTAAGGCAGGTGTTAATAACATATTTCAGGTTTAGCATCTCTGTGTTGTCAGATACAAAACAGGTAAGTACACAGAGGGATGTTTTGGTTCAACAACTCTTTAGAACAAATACTCTCCACACCCTTCATACCTGGTCATCTAGAACCACTCCCTGCATTAAGGTAGAAACTAAGAATAGCTGATCTGTGTTGACATTCCTGTGATAATTAAACAATGTAACCTTGAGACAGGGAGGGTCCAACAGTCAATGATTTTTTTTAACCCTGATACACACACAAAACAAGTAGAAATACAACAATTTTGAGAGTTTTCTTTCCCTCTATTGCATTTTTGACACGTGATTGTATATTTGACTGTATCAGTAGTTAAAACAGCAGTGCCTGTCCAAGTGAGAACCACAGGCTCCACTGATATTTTATTGCATGATTCAGTTAATTTAATAATAGAAGACAAATTATAGCTCCTTAATTGACTTATGTTTATTTTTTAAAAGAAGTAATTAAATCTCAAAAATCCCTAGGCTCTTCTCTTTCCTCAAGTTTGTGTTTAGCTTTCTAAAATTTTACAGTAGGGACCAAAAATTTAATTTCAAAATAGCTGAATACATGTCAGGAGGAGGTGCAGTGGTAACTGATGGTATATATTCTAACCTCTAGGAAGGATTTTTTTTTTTTTTTGCAGTACCGGGGATTGAACGCAGGGGCGTTCTACCTCCACGCTACGCCCCTGGCCCTATTTTTTTAATACTTTACTTTGAAACCGGGTCTCACGAAGTTGCAGAGGGCCTCATTAAGGAGACAGAGAGTGAGAGACAAGGAGGGGGGGAGACAGAGAGAGAGAGAGAGAGGGAGAGAGAGAGAGAGCTGAGGCTGGCCGCAAACCCGGATCCTCTGGTCTCTGCCTCCCAAAGTACTGGGATTACAAGCGTGCGCCACTACGCCCGGCGGGATTTTTTTTTAACAATGGGAGATTTTTTTTGCTATTTTTCTCTAAGTATAATGCTTTCCAACATCCTGAAATAAAGTAACACATGAAGCTTGTTTAAAAATACAATAAATCTGCTCTTGAAAGCAGCTTGTTTATAAAAGGAAAATATCAATATCAATAAATTTAAAGACTACTGAGATATTACTAACTAGCCATTATTTCATTGGATGCTAGGGTTTTAGAACTGATTGAGATCTTATAGATCTTTGAGTCAATTCTTAATCTGATATTCATCTTAGAAAATCTCAGAATGGAAGAGAGTGAGAAATTGCCATTCCCTTAGAAAGTCTAGAACTGAGCTCTTATTGCTTTTCTTCTTCAAACGTGCTCTCTACTGCTCCCAGTCTTGAGTCCAGCACTATTCACCCTATTGCAAAAGCCAAAACCTTGAAATCAAGGGTAATTCCTCTCTTACTCTCATACCCGCATCCCATCCATGGGCAAATCCCATCGGCTCTCCATTCCCCTCATCCAAGTTGAAATGACAGCTCTTCTCAGATTACAGCTGTCAGGCATATTGTAGATGTTCGAGAAATACTGGCTGAATATTGGTGAGCAGTCTCCCCAATGGTCCCATTCCCTGGCCTTTCCATTCCTTCCTCCTTTCATTCTGGTCTCTGAAAAATAGTTCAATAGGGTAGTCTGGGGAAAATATAATACAGGGCATTTCCCCTCTTCACTCAAAAGTTCTCAATGTGCTTTCATCAGATTTAGAATAAAATGTAAAATCTAATCGCTCTGCCCAGTCAACTCCGGGCAGTCTCCCTGCTTCTCTTCAAGCATCTCAAGTGCCTCTAGGTCTTCCATTTTCTGTTCTCTCGTCTCAGAACATTCTTGCCTCCTGCGATAGCTGATGTTAAATGTCCCCACAGGCCCATGTGTTGAAGACCTGGTCCCCAGGTTGGTGCTATTGGGAGTTCCTGTGGACATTCAGAGGTGGGGCCTTGAGGGATATCCTGAGGTCACTGAGGACATGCTCCTGGAAGGGACAGAAGGACTCAGGCCCTTTCCTCTTCCCTTGTGCTTCCTGGCCATGAGGAGAACAATTTGCTCCACCATGTGCTCCCTGCCATTGACATCCAGCACCCCAACAGAGGCCCACAACAATGGGGCTGCCCATTCTTAAACTGGAGGCTCCAAAACTCTCATGAGCCAAAACAAACTTTTCTTTACAAGTTCATTGTCTCCGGTATTTCATTACAGTACTATGAAACTAACACATCTTCCTTCATTCAACTTTCTTCCAGCTGTGACCACCTTACCTAAACTAACCCCCCATCTCTTCTTCCATAGCCAAAAAGAGCTATCTATAGCTCACTACATTCTCATTCCATTCTTACTCTTCAACCGCTTCTGATCCAGTTTCTATTCCCATCACACCCCTGAATGGACTAATGCCAGAATCACCCATTAATTTCCATGTTACCGAAAACCAATAAAAAATATTTTCTTCCTCACCTCAGTTGATCTCTCACAGCATTTGACACTACCTGCCCCCTCCCTATGTTTCAAAACATCAATTTCCTTGCCTCCATGAAGCAGTCATCTTGTTTCCTTCTAACTATCTGGTTACACTGCATTTCCTTGCAGGCTCGTTCTCCTTAACGTGACTCCTAACTAGTGTAGTTCTTCACTGCTGATCTCATCCAATCCCATCCCCAAATGTGTGGATCTAGATTTATCTTCTGCAGTCTATACTCATATATCCAACTGCCTTTGCATATTTCTTTTATAAGTGTCACTGGTGTGGCAGATACATGCTCAAAGATGAATATGTGAACCATGCCCCTAATTATTCCAGAATTATTCTTTTTTTTTTTTTACGGTACTGGGGATTGAATCCAGGGGAATTCTACCTCTGAGCTATACCCCCAGCCCTATTTTTTATTGTTTATTTTGAAACAGGGCCTCACTAAGTTGCGGAGGGCCTCACTAAGTAGCTGAGGCTGGCCACAAACCCGGATCCTCTGTTGTCAGCCTCCCAAGCACTGGAATTACAAAGCATGCGCCACAACGCCTGGCCCAGAATTAATTTTAAAATGACCAAATATATGGAAGTCAGGTCCTCTTTGAATGTCCTCTATCTCCAAAATGATACCACCATCCTTTTAATAATGTCATTCAGAGCTCTGTGTCCTGATGCTGCTGCCAGCTGTAAGCAAACTCAGAATGTTTTTTTCTTATTAAGAATGAATTTGTGTATAGATCAGGTCTTATGACAACAAGCCACAAGTGACTATCTAAATTATTTTGCTAAAATGAATTGCTACTCTACCAAATAAGCATTGCATATGGTGTGTCCTCACCTCATATCCTCATATCAATAAATCTTCCTCTTCCTTGCCTCCTCATATGCTTGTATCAATCAATTCTATTAATTCTGCCCTTTTCCCCTAATGGTCTACATCTCTCCATCTCTACCACAAATACCTCACTATACTACAACTGTCAGCCATATACAACTGTTTTTCCACTCTGCAATTACAACCATGTATTGAAAATGCCCATCTGTTCAGGGAAAAGCCTGAGTCAAGCTTCTAGATTTCCTGTTGCTTTAAACTCCTTCATACTCTCAATATCTTGTACAGGGAAGGGGAGGCAGTAGAATGGGAGCTGGGGGAAGCTCACCAAGTGCTGTGTGCATGTGTGTCTCTATTGCTCTGAATTTCATTATGACACATGATTACAATGCACCAATAAAAATTGAAAACCCCTCCTTCCTACTGTCAGTGTAGCACTACCTGGCCGTATGCCTGCTGAGAGCCCCAGTTCCAGCTCATGTGGTACCACCTCCCCCTCCTCTAGCCACACTTGTCTTATTTCTAAGCAGATTCTTTGCAAATGCAATTTCCTCTACTAAGAACACTGTTCCCTCTCCTCTTTACTGAGATAACTCTCATTTATCTTTTAATTAGTAGCCTAGGGGCCACTTCCTCAATGAAACCTTCCTTTACTCCCCTACCCCCTGACTTAGAGTTTGGGAAAATTAACAACATAAAATTTTATAATTTTCAGCTTTCTATGTGTAACACATAGGGAGAACCAAATTACTCACAGTTACAAAGAGGATTAGATTGTTTATGAGCTAGCCAGGCATGGTGGCACATGACTATAATCCCAGTACTTGGGAGACTGAGACAGGAGAATCACAAGTTTGAGGCCAGCCTCAGCAAGTTAATGAGACCCTCAGCAACTTAGTGGGACCATGTTTCAAAATAAAAAATAAAATAGGGCTGGAGGTGTAGCTCAGAGGTAAATACCACTGGGTTCAATGCCCAGCTACACACACACACACACACACACACACACACACACACACACACACACACGACTGTTTGTGAACTGTCTTTCTCATATTAAGCAGTCAATAAACATTGCTGTTTCCTCTCATAAAGTGCTCCCCACCTCTTCTGATTGTGGAAGGCCTAGAATGCTGCTGTTGTAAACTATACTTTGTAATTGAAATTGCAAAAAAGGATGTCCCCTTTTATCCCCCTCCATAGAAAAATCATTTGACTAGCAATTAGGAGGCCATAGTTCTCAATGAACTCCACTTCTGAATGGTTATGCCAGTCTCTTTAGACACACAACTTCCAATGCCCTGAAATTCATATTGTCAAATAGCTCCAAGAGATATTGTCAAGTTAAAAAAGTATTTGGGAAGAAGGGAAATAGAGAACAAGAAATATCTATGACATCAGAAGAAAGCTAGGAGAGTTCAAATCCTGAATTAGCAGGTATCACTGCAGGATCAAGGAAAGATGCACAATATTATGCAGTGCTCCTCTGGTAGAGTAGCATTCACTCATGGCTTGCTGTCAAAGACCTGATCTGCATAGCAACTCATTCTTAATAAGAAAAAACACAGTTCTGAGTTTACTTACAGAGGACAGCAGCATCAGGACTCTGGGATTCTAAGCTCTCTCCTCTGACCACTTTCATTTTTAAGTGTATTTCAGTGTTAGAATTTATTTTCTAATAATTCAGGTCTTTAGCTCACCTCTCCTTTACATATTATCATCCTTCACAAAAAAATGAAGAGTGCAGGCCTATATAACAGGGCTTGATACAAGATTTAGACATTCAGTTCCCCATTTGTGATTTGTATTGCAAAAAAACATTGACATGTGTATGTGGTACCCTGTGATATAAAATAATGATAAAATAATAACAACAATAATAATAATGATAATAATTCATTGGAAGGTAATACTTCCTCCTTTCCACAGAACTGTCTCTGCTAGCACAGCCCCCATGGAAACTATTCACATACTGAGTTTGTTCTAGGGGACATTGGGAATTCGATTTCAGGAAAATAGTTCCTAAAACTTACTAATTATTATCTTTCTCATTTTCCTATAGTCACTTCATTTTTAAAAGAGGGAATTTCACCCCCAGGGAAACTATTTGGAATCAAAGTGACCAGGCTCCTCTTCTCCCCTCTGGCTATAAGTTGTCCTTCAGGAGAGCAAACAGCTTTGCTTGGTGGGAGGTGGCAGTGAGAGCCGGACCGCCCACTCTAGAAGAGGTGTGGAGAAGAAAAATATGTCAAGGAGTGACCTCCCCAAAAGCTCATCTATGGCATCTTCATGGATTATGCAGAGGCATGAATTTCAGGTAACTGCTGACTTGGCTTCCACAAAGAAATAAATAAATGAATAGGAAATGTCACAGGCAAAAGAGTATAAATAATCACTAATTTTAAACACTAAACTTCTTTTGTGAAGTGTCTATGTAACTGACCGATGAATATATGAAAAAATGTTCGACATCATTAGCAATCAGGGAGATGCAAATCAAAACTACACTGAGATTCCATCTAACCCCAATCAGAATGGCAATCATTAAGAAGTCAAACAACAATAAATGCTGGCGGGGATGTGGGGAAATAGGAACTCTTCTATACTGTTGGTGGGAGTGCAAATTAGTTCAGCTGCTACGGAGATCAGTGTGGAGATTCCTCAGAAAACTGGGAATGGATCCACCATATGATCCAGCTATATCACTACTGGGTATCTTTCCAAAGGAATTGAAATAAGAGAACTACAGTAATATATGCATACCCATGTTCATAGCAGCACAATTCACAATAGACTAATTATGAAACCAACCTATGCATCCATCAACAGATGAATGGATTACAAAATTATGGAATATACACAAAATGGAATTCTACTCAGCAATAAAGAACAAAATTATGTCATTTGCAAGAAAATGGAAGGACCTGGAGAACATTATGTTAAGTGAGATTAGCCAGTCACAGAAAGTGAAGGGTCATATGTTTTCTCTAATATGCGCAAGCTAGGGAGTAATTGGGATACCAGGGGACTCTGGATAATGGAGGAGAAACCTCAGGGGAGCCAGGGAGGTGGTTTAAGGGAAGGGGAGGGGGGAGAGTGAGGTTCATTAATGGAAACACTACCATCGACTATGTGTACATATGTGAACATACCAACGTCAATCTCAGTACTCTGTATTGGGAAGGGGGGAAATGGAGAGGGGGACTACCAAATGCTGTGTGAATATATGTCACTGTCAACATGATTTACAATATGATGTGAGACTACAATGCACCAAAAAAGCATATTAAAAAATAAACACTAAACTTTACCAGACATATGGAATCTACTTCTAGTCCCCACATATGATGTGTGGGTGCAGTCACACAGACAGCTTTCAGCAGGCTCTCACCCTACAGCCTCACCCCCTTTCCCACCACCAGAGTTTATGTTCCTAAGGTGGAAAGAATTTAAAAGGAAATAGAAAACAAAACATGAACAGGAGACCTGATGAAAGAAAGTTTGTACAGGGAGGGGAAAAAATAAGATGGGACCCAGAGGGAAACACACCAAGTGCTGTGTGCATGCATGTTCCTATCTATACCTCATTATGATTTATAATTACAATGTGCAAATAAAAGTATATTTAAAAAAAGAAAGCTCAAAAGAGATTTTTTCTAAAATTTTTGAAAAGTATAAAATTAGTCTAAAAGAAGAAAAGCTTTATGGGCTGTCTTTAAGAGTTCAAATATAGGTGTTTTATTTCAAATTATACACTTTGAAAACACACATACACACACACACACGCACTCCCTGTTTATTTCCTCAATCTTTTACTTCATCTTTTTGTGCTGCCTGGCATTCTACTAATTAAAAATATATTGGGATTGGCAAATATCATTTTTAAAAATTACAATGTATCTATGAGGACTAAGAAAAATTGGGCAATTTATTTTGAATTTTTTAAATTATATATCTTCTTTGTGGATTATAAAACCAATATATTAGAAAACAGAAGAAATTGTAAGTAATCACTTTATAACACCACCATCCACCCTATATATGGTTACTCTTTGGGGATTTCTTTCATCTACAAATGTACTTTTTCTTTTCTTTGTATGTGTGTGGGGGTACTGGGAATTGAACCCAGGGGTGTTCTACTTCTGAGCTACACCCCCAGCCCTATTATTTTTAAACAGGGTCTCACTAAGCTGCTAAGGGTCTCACAAAGTTGCTGATGCTTTCCTCAAATCTGCAATCTTCCTGTTTCAGCCTCCAAAGTCCTGGGATTATAGGAGTCCTCCACCATGTCTGGCTCATATATGCACTTTTCTAGAATTGATATCATACTACCTTCACTTTGAATTTGTCCCTTAGCATTTAAACTCACATGTTTTCTCCATCATTAAAAAGTCTTCATAAACAGTTTTTTATTTTACTTTTTTATTTAAATATATTCATTTATTGGTGCATTGTATTTACACATTTTGATAAATGTCAGGGTATCAGAAGCATGCATGCACACTTTGCTCATTTAGCCCTCCCTCAAATCCCACCCTATTCCCTCCCCCTTCTCTCCTTTTCATGCTCAGCATACTGATTGATAAATTTGTGTGTATACATCATGTGCATTGGTGGGTTTCCCTCTTCCCCCCCCATCTCCCTCAGTTAGGTCCCCTTCTGGCTCATCTAAAGTTTTCTCTTTTGTCTGGAGTACCTTCTAAGTCCTATTCTCCCTAGCTTCCACATATTAGGGAGAACATCCAACTTTCCACTCTTTGTGACTGACTAATCTCACTTAACATAATGTTCTCCAGTTCCCTCCAAATGCTGGCGAGGATGTGGAGAAGTAGGAACTCTAATACACTGTTGGTGGGATTGAAAATTAGTGCAACCACTTTGGAAAACAGTGTGGAGGATCCTCAGAAGAATAGGAATGAACCTACCATATGACCCAGCAATACCACTTCTGGGTATCTACCCAAAAGAACTGAAACCAAACTACCAGACTAATGCATGTGTATCTATGTTTATAGCAGCACAATTCACAATTGCCAAACTTTGGAACCAGCCAAGGTGTCCATCGACAGATGAATGGATTACAAAACTGTGGGATATGTACACAATGGAATTTTACACAGCCATAAAGAGTTTTTAATGGTTACATGACACTGGTATGTATGCATAATTTGCTTAACCATTCTTTCAAAGTTGAACACTCAAATTTCCAATCTTTTATGGAAAAGAAAGCTGCAACTAACATTCTTATGCAAAAACATTTGTATTTCAGAACTCTTTTTTTTTTTAGGATAGACTCTGAGGAGAAGAATGATGGGGTCATAAGGAGGGTAGACTGCTTTTCTCCATATATGTCTTTGGAGTGAAATGAGTGGGACACAGTCACTCTCAGGGATGGACAGGCTACAACCTGAAAACGGAGCAAAAGACACATGAAAGTGCAAAAGAGAAGTGCCAAAAATGTGAGAGAAGAGGTGAAAAGATGCCACAGATATACTTCATCTATCACAAAATTATGTCTTCCTGTGGTTCTGTATTACAAAAATAAAAAAAGCCTTCTGTTTTCTTTACATATCTCCCCCTGTTTCCAATATCTAGGTCTTGGGCTAAAAAAATGTCACTACTTTTGGTCAGCTACAATATTAAAAGTTAAAAAATAAAAATTTGAGTTTGTTTATAGGGGTTACATCCATTCCAAATTCAGAACAAGGAACTAAAAGCTAACTGAGGAAGACTGTATAAGAAATAGTTAGAGATGTGCAGCCCAGAGAGAGACTGTGCACATTCAAACACTGGCCCCACCACTTACTTGCAATCTTAAGCAAGACTCTTAACTTCTTTATGCCTCAGTTTTCTCATCTGTGAAATGTATGTGATCAATAGCACCCTTTGGTTTGTGAAGATTAAATGAGTTAATGGTATAAGTTGTTTAGAATAGTTCCTGGCAGTACTTAGCATTGTATTTGTTGTTATTGTCATAAATGAAGTTTGGGGGAAAAACATCTCATTTGTAAAGTGAGACCAATTTTTCAATATGGAAAGAATGTAGACAGAGAATGAAGCAGAATAGTAGAAAAACAATCTTCTTATGGCAATATTAAAACCTGATAGAAGTATATATTTCTTGCAAGGTTTTACAAAAAACAACATAAATAGGGAGAAAGTTGACCTTGCAAAGAATTGCCAATACATGGTATTAAAGTCAAGACAATAAATTTGACAAAAGCAGATGGAGTCATCTTTGTCTTGATCACCCCAAAAAGTCATTCAGCCTTCAAACAAAGGAGATCCTTAAACCAAAACAGTAAATACATATCAGCCACTGACAAGCCTGGGATAAAGACCCAGACAACTGTCCTTCAAGATTACATGCGACTCTGAAACAAGATGTTTTAAGATGGCCCTTGGGCCCATCTTAAAACAACCTGGTGTTTGAGTGCAGCCTATATTAATCCAGTTTACAGCATGTGAAATGGAAGCCTAATAAAGCCAACTAACATGACCATGGTCTCCAAAAAGAAAAAAAAAAGAAAGGTGGTGATATATGCATCTCTATCTCTATCTGGTAGAAGTGCCTAAACTTCAGGGGGAAAAATTAATTGGAAAGACAGAAGAGGAGATACTGTGCTTTCGCACGACACAGAATAGGCAGCCTCAGGAAATACTGGTTGATGTGAGGAGACACTTTTGCCTGGACCAATTACGTAATTGGAAAATATTTCCCTTTTTAAATGTGGCACTCCACAGGAGACTGCGTCCCTCACCCATCTGACAAGCATGGCCCAAGTGAGCAGAATAGCACACACGCCCAGGCAGCGACTCTGGGAATCCCACAGCACTCCTGTGCTTCGCTCCTGGCTTCAGGCCTTCCTATAAAACAAGACAAAGCACTTGTAATGCGTTACCTCTTCTGATAAACCAACAGGAGGGGCCTCTCACTTCTCTGCATCACTTTCTGCATCTAGCACTGAGCCTCGCATGTAACCAACACTAAATAAGCAGCCTTGAACTAATTTTTCTGCTTGACGCATTCCACCTATTTGTTCATTTTTAATAAATTTGGTTACAATAAATAGGATTACTCATGTATTCTCAATAAAAAGCAAATACTTAGATCTGCAAAGCAGTTATGCCAAGGCTTTAGCCATTTAGTGTTCCCCATGAAAGTTTGCACTGATTGGTTCTGGGGCTGGTGCTCATGCATTTAAACATTATCCTGGGGCAGTGTTTGTTCTCCCCAAACCAAAATATGCATTCTCCCTAAGTGTGCATTCTCCCTTCTCTTTTCCTCCTGCACATTTAGCTATTGTGTCAACTAATTCAACTAGTTCAAGGGGGAAAAAAATCACTTGTTGGATTCAACAGAGTTTATACTGATTTGTCCAAGCAAATGAGATACAAAATTTCAACCATAGTGTCAAGAGAGGCAGAACAAAGCATCCTTCTGTGGTCGCATTCCCACAGGCCTCCTTTTGTAGTCTCCTAATGCTAAGTCAATTGATGGAAATTCATTTTGTCAATTAACTTCCTTCCCATATGATGTTTTACTGTCTCTCTTCTTTTGACTTCTGTGCCTTTATCTGAGAATAATAGCAACAACAGAGATGTCATTTATTAAGTATCTATCATATGTTACATATTTAACATGGGCTCTTACATGTACATGAGCTCATTCACACTTGCAGCAAGCATGAGAGGCAGACAGCATCAGAGTGTTTCACTTTAGACATAAAGAAACAGATTCGGTAAGATGCATCTTCCACAGGCTCTCAGCTTGTAAACTACAGAGCCAGGAACCTAGCCCAAATTTGTCCCAAGTTCAGAACCATGATGTTTCCATCTATAAAACCATCTCACATTTTTTGGATAAAGTAGTATGCTCTCCCATGACCTCACACCCAGCATAGGAAATATGGAAATGTCAGTTCCAAGTCCTACTATTGCCTTGTCCAATATGGCAGTTTACACAGCTTTGTGACTCCATTTGCAAATTGCATTCCCCACACCTGAACTACCACCCTCCTGCATCCTGCCCTTCAGCATGCTAAGGAGTTGAATTCATCAGCTTCCCTTGAATCAAATGCACCCTGCAGGCTGCTCCCTGGGTTTGAGGAGGAAGCAAAGCCATCTTCTATTAATGCCTTAAATCTTGTTCAACCACCAGATGCTCAGGTTTCAAACATCTCTATCCTTATAGCTGTCTCACAAAATTGTGCTCATGCATTTATCTAATTCTGCTTCTTAATTGTAGACTACTTGGAGGTGAAGTTTATTCCATCATTCTTTCCTGGTTCTTGGCAAACTCTGACAAATAGTAATGCTGTGCTAATGCTATTCAATTCATTTAAAATCAAATAAGTTGGCTATGCCATAATCTATCCCTTCGTTTTCATCCTACTCTAAAACCCTGAATTTATCTTTCATAGAATAGATTGTTCCATGTTTCCACTTTGTTGAAATTTAGAAAATTCAAAGACCACTAATTTAGCCATGATGTCAGAGCCAGAACTCCGGCTTGACTGAGAACATGACTCAATGAACAAAATAGCTCTGTTCAATATTTTGTTTTATTCCAGTTTACCTTTTGTTTTATGGAGGAGAACACCAAAAATTATTGCTGCAGTCATTTTATAATATAGCTGTGCAAAGCAAGGCCACAGTACCACACAAAGCAAGGTCTGCCTTACAAAATATCCAAAACCCTGAAGCTTGGAAGAGGTCCATGTAAGTGAGGTCCTGAAGCATAGACTTCAGTAACCTCATGATAAGACAACCTCTGGGGACAAAGGAACATGAATAAATCCCCAGGGAATTGAGTTCATGAGGGAAAAAACTGAAAGTAAACCTCTTGAATATCTGGTTGGGTGTAGAATAGGGCTTCCATTGTGTTTCAAAACACTAGTAGAGATCCAGAAACCAACAGAAGCCAAGAGATTAAGAAAAGGTTGCTTGGATATTTTACAGGAAGAAATAAATTCCATGAAATGCTTATGAAAATGACTGACACAATGTTTCACACACACAAAAAGATATTCAATTGTTTTTCCTCCCTGCCCACAGGCATTGAACTATAGATGAGGATCTCTTCACTAATCCTAGAACTGGGTGGGAATAGGCAGAATAGCTGGCAGCACATTCTTCAATCTGGGAAGGAGCTCAGAGCAGAGGCCTACAGTACCATCATGCAGCCTTTGATTACATGGTCACAAGTATATTATTATGCTCTCTGAATACCTGGCCTTTCTATACAGAGTCAGGTCAGTCAACTGACTCTGAGGTTGGCTAACAAAAATAACCAAAGCTCAAAGAAATCTGGGGAAGTCTTTCAATAGCTTCTAAAACATAATTTGATTCTGTAACTTGCATGTTCATATCAAGAGATTTAATGCTATGGACATAGGAGATATCTTTACTATTTCTCAGCTTCAAAAAAGGCCTCCCCTCCCCAGGCAAGGCACCAAATTTTATAAAGCTACCATGTGGCTACAGTAGCTTGAACTTTGGAAGTCATGTAAAGAATAATTCTCAGTACTTTTGCCAACATTTTTATTATTACAGGCAAATGAAAATTTAGAGTTTCAGTACCACAGATACAGAGTGTCTGCTGGGGCTTTAAAGTAAGATTTCCCAACATGTGGAAGCTGCAGATCTTTTAAATTTCCCCCTATATTTACCATAAATTGTTGCTTATAAGGAAATGTACATTTTAAGTAATATTTTTTCCTGGATGCACATGAACATGAGTGCACAAACACACACACTAAGCAGTAGATAGAACCAAAATGTCACTTATAGCTCGTGATGACCATGATAACTAATTTTACCACACTAGGTCAATATAATTTCAGCAAACCCAAAGACACTTGGCACTTACCTTTGCTATGACATAATAATAATAGCAGCAGATAAGTGTTATATAGTTCTTACCATATGCAGGGCTCCAAAATCCAAAACTTCTTGAGTACTGACATGATGCCACATATGGAAAACCCCACACTATGAAACTCTTTCATGCACAATATTATTAAGAATATTGTAAAAAATTACTTTAGGCTAAGTGTATAAATATATGTGAAATATAAAAGAATTTTATGTTTACTCTTGGGTTATATCCCCCAAGATATCTCATTATATAGACTCAAATATTACAAGATATGAAAACTCCAAAATACAAAACATTTCTGTTCCCAGACATTTCAGATAAGGGATACTCCATCTGTACATACATTAACTCATTTAACTGACATTCTGTGATATGCTCAGGGCTACAGAAGGGTCCAAGGAGAACAATAATAAAATATACCTGACCTCCAGCAAGATATTATTCTTGCCATATACCAGTGAATGCTGTGTGTCTGCCATTCTTCCTTTTGCCAATGAGTATTTTTTATTGTAGTTACCCCATTCCTTTTCCCTACTGTATTTTGGAGTATGGGAAGATGTGGCAGGAAGTCAACTTGTTATTTTAATTCAGAGGTTGTCAGACTATAAGAAGCCACATGCAAGACAGATGGAGAAGACTGCATATTGCTTGGAGGTATTTGGTAACTGGGTGGATAAAATGTAGCAGAGATTAGCTAGCTGTTCAAAAACCTATCTCTTTTTCCTGTGTACATACAACTAGGCAACACTTACAAGTTCATTACCAGTTAGGAAGGGCCATGTTACTAAGTTCAGCAAATGAAAGAGGGAGGTGTAGACCCTGTTCATGAAAATCTCCCACACAAGCAACCTGTCAGGTTCTTTGTCCTCTCACAGAGACCTTAGAAGTCACATGTTCAAGATAGGAGAGCCATCAGATGCAAGGACACAGGGTACCTGAATTACCACTTAAAAGATGAGCTGTCACCTGTAGGTAATCTCATCTGTCCCCTTACTTGAGCAAGAAATAAAAATTTATTGTATAAATGAATTAATACAAGGGGTGGGAGGAAGGTTATATATTACTACAGTTAGCATTAACTAATACAAGATACGAAAGGGATGGTTCATAGTGTTTTAGGAAAAGAAAGGAAACCTAACCCAATGTTACTAGATCAAACAACATTCTCCATAGAAAACTATCTTCTACAAGAAAATTCCTTAAATTAGTTGTCTATACTTGCTGGTTCCACAGCATTCCCATTTTTTTCTTTTCATTTTATATTTTAAACTTTAATACAAAGCAGGCAAACAAAACAATATATTTGAAATGTACAGTTTAAAGAGCAATCATAAATTCAAATATTTTCCATCATCATTCAAGACTATGAAATGGAGTAATATGTTTATAGACACTTAGCATGACTTTCCTCAATCATATCCACCACCTTTTTACACTGATTGCCATTATCCTAAATCTCTTCTGTTTTATTGCTATTTTCTATAATTTTACCATATATAAATGCATTTCAATACAATATGTTTCTGAATTTCATTTGCCTTGACCTTACATAAATGGAATCATTTGTATGGTTTTTTCTACTATTTGCTTCCACCCATACCCCCAGTGATTTGTTTTTTTTAAAAGTTCCTCCATGTTGATGATTATTTGTGCACTTACCTCATTTTAAGAGCCATTTAGTACTGCTATCTGTCTACTGATGGGGTGATCAATATACATACACACACAAATATATATACATATATACACACATATATACATACATATATATATATACATACACAAAACTGTTGGTGGATATTGTTGTTCTCTTGGGGTTTGTTTGCCATTCTAGGAATATTCTTAAACATATTTTCCAGTGTACATATGCAGTTTCTTCACAGTATCTATGTAGGATTATTATTGCTAATCTGTAAAGATAAATATTTTCAAATTCGATAGGTAATACCAAATTATTTCCAAAATTAATTTATACCCCCCAAAGCAGAGTTGGTTCCCATCCTACCCCAAATTTATTATTGTTATAGTGTCTATATTTTCATTAATACTAGGTGAGGAATAATAACTCAGTAAGGTTTCATTTTTCATTTTCATAATTACTAAGTCTTCTTCACATTTTGCTTTCATGTTATTTGCAACTTTATTGTTGATTTTTAGAAGTTCCTTAAACATTCTGGACAGTGATCCTTTATAGGTTAAATATATTTCATATTTCTTCTTTTTTGTGACCTGTCTTTCCCAGATTTCCTTAAAGACAAGGAAAACAGATAGTGAATGCCAGGGAAAAGTGCTAGAACTGGCGGGGGGTTGGTGGGGTGAGGCTCCAGCATGGTCAGAGGTAGTCTGAGAAAGAGACAGCTGAGCCAAGTTCCAGTGGAGTTGGAAAAGGGTCTCAAGTTGAGGCAAGAACCCTCCAAATTTAAGGAAGAGCAAGTGCAAAGGATGAGAGTGGGAGAATGTCTCATGTGTTCTAGAAAGAGTAGGGGAAACAGTATGGTTGGAGAAAAACAAGCAAAAGAAAGAACCATAGGAAATCCACCCCCCAACCCAGTCCTCCAGGATTCACATTCCTAGAGAAGAAACATCCATCGCCTTTGAGTTGCTCAAGTCCAAATCCTTGGGAGGTCAACCTGATGTCCACAACCAGTTGGAATCTGACTGTCTTTCAACCGTCCTCTGCCATCATGGTAGTCCAAGTCAATATGGAAATTCTGCAATAGCTTCCAGACTATCTTCCTGCTTTCAATTTTATCTCCATACTGCTGCCTCGTAAAATAGGCTGAGAGTTTTCTAAATTGTAAATTATTTCTCAAAACATTTCTGGTCTCACTCAGAGTCACATCTAGAGATCTAAACTTGGCCTTCGAGACCTTTCCAGATCCACTGTTTATCATTCCTCTGACCTCACTATTATTCTCCCCTTGGACTCAGAAGCTTGGCTTTATGTCTCTCCTCTCCTGCTCCCTGCCCCTCCCCCACCCCATCCCCAATTTCAAGTTACCCACATGGAGAAGACACAGTTATTTGCAATTTAATAAGCCTGGCAGATTTTTTTATATTGAAAGAAGTCACAGGAAGTTGAGTGTGATAGTCAATCTAGGTTGTCAACTTGACCAGATCATGACACACCCAAGATCATGGGACTTTGGGTGTGTAACAGCAGATTAAACAGAAAGCCCTGCCCTGAATGTAGGCAGCAGGATTCTGATAGGTGCGGACTTAGATGAAAGAGGGAGAAGCCGCATAGTGTGTGCGATTCTTTCCGAGGAAAACGCATCTGCTCTCGCCTGAGATCATCGGCCACCGGCTTTGCCATTTCTCTGAAGAGCTTCTTGATCTTCTCGGCCTCCAGCCCTTCAAACTGAAACTTCACCATCATTTCTCCGAAGAGCTTCCTGATCTTCACGTCTTGGACTGGGACTGAATTAGTGGTTGCTCCGATCCTAAGACTCCAGCTCTTAGACTGTTCGACCAGCTACTGGTTCCTCTGACTCTCCACGTGCAGTCAGAACCTGGGACTACATTGCTTCAAACTGTAAGCCCATCTGATAAATCCCTTTTTAAAATATACTCATTCTGTGAATTCTGTTAATCTAGTGAACCCTGTCCAATACATTGAGTTAAACACTGTGTTTTCTTTCCTGGCTATTGTTTACCCCATTTTATTAAAAATGTAAGAATTGTAGAAAACATTATTGAACTCTTTTAGCTTTCCCTAATTATTAGTAACAGAGGACAACTGAAGTTTTACTTGATGAATCCCTTCATAAAGTAAAAGCAGCACTGTCTGCTACAAATTGGGCATGACATCTGGGAGAGGAGACCTGAACCAATTTGCAGAAGCTGGGAAATTGATGGGGTACCAGGGGAAGATGATTTGGTGGCCAAAGTGCTGAGTAGCTTTGCCACTAAAGCACACCTGAAGAGCAAGATCTCCATCTGGTCAGAACTTCTAGTCCTAGAAAGCTGTTCTCCTGGGGATTTTCCGCCTGCTGGAACTGTCCATTACTGGTACAGTGTTGTTGACGGTACTAACTGTAATAGTGGATTCATCTGTTTCTCCTTGCAATTCTATCAGCTTTTGCCACATGTAATTTGGTGTTTTGCTAATGTCAAAGCACTAATGATTTTCATGCTTTGTTTTTAATGTTAAAGAATTAAAGATTATTCTGTTTTTTTGGAAAAAATAAAATTCGAAAACAGAATAAAATATATAAAATAAATAACAATAAGGCATAAGCCGGGCGTGGTGGCACACACTTGTAATCCCAGTACTTTGGGAGGCAGAGACCGGAGGATACGGGTTCGCGGCCAGCCTCAGCTCTCTATCTCTCTCTCTCCCTGTCTCTCTCTCTCTCTCTCTCTCTACTTAGTGAGGCCCTCCACAACTTCGTGACACCGGTTTCAAAATAAAGTATAAAAAAAAATAGGGCCAGGGGTGTAGCATGGAGGTAGAACGCCCCTGGGTTCAATCCCCGGTACCGCAAAAAAAAAAAAAAAACAATAAGGCATTATGCCTTTACTTAAAAAAAAGACATCTCAAATGTTTCCTCACTTTTCTCTTCAGTCTTGTATATGGGTTTGATCTGCTCATTTAAATACCTTTGTGGCATTGGTTAGTTAAGAGTTTGCAGAGTCTAATACATGAAAGAATAGAAAGAAGCCTGGCATGGTGGCGCACACTTGTAATCCCAGTACTTTGGGAGGCAGAGACTGGAGGATCCGGGTTCGTGACCAGCCTCAGCTCGCTCTCTCTCTCTCTCTCTCTCTCTCTCTACTTAGTGAGGCCCTCTGCAACTTCGTGAGACCCGGTTTCAAAATAAAGTATAAAAAATAGGGCCAGGGTGTAGCGCAGAGGTAGAACGCCCCTGTGTTCAATCCCCGGTACCACAAAAAAAAAAAAAAAAAGAAAGAATAGAAAGAGAAAACAGAACACTTAACATGAAACAGCCTCTTTTTTCCCACAAGGCAAATGATCTCAGCTGCAACAGCCTTAAACATTTATAGCTAACTAAATTTTTTATGAGATGCTACTAAGGAGGTTCAATCCATTTCTTAAGAGTGATAGCCTAGTCCCACGAAGTCTCTTAGGAAGCATTGCCCATGTCTTTTCGTTCTGAATTGGAATTTTCATCAAAAAATTGAGAAAAGCTCAGTAACAACTCTACCCTATTCAACCCCAACTCTTCAATAGTCAAAATACTAGCTCACTTCTTTTATAACTTTCATAAAGAACAAAATAGGTATAAGGAATAAAGTGCAAATTAAAAAGGAAAACACCCTATGCAGCTGACACTATGAGCATCAGAAGAAGAGAATTTCTTAATTTTGGGTCAGCAGTGAACAATATTAACATTTGGATATTATGCTCCCCCAAATGTCATTGCCACATTTTCTGACTATTCTGGGTCTGCACGAAATTATTATAAAATGCCTTTCTCATACAATCCCCACAACAATGTTTTAGCACACAGAGCCCTAGTAACACATTATTAATATTTATGAGCCTGGAGAAGTCAGTAAAGCTTGGCTTTTAGAAAGGCCACCCTGCTAGATTCCTGCCATCAAAACAGTAAAAAAATTAGCTCAGAACAGCTTAGCAAAATAACCTAAAAGAAAATATATTTAGATCACAAAAGGAGGAGATTGAAGTATAAAATATAAATGCTAGACCCAGAAGAATACATTAATCAGAATAGCCTTTTGAAATTAGTGTTATATTAAAAACTCCAACATGAGGCAATGTCCTATGAACACACCAGCATGATGAAATGGCCCGAGAAACCAAGTAATTGTCTTGCAGCATGAAGCGCAGCTATGACTGGATGACAATCCAAATGCAGTACTGGACCTGGTTCTCTCCATCTTTTGCAGAGAATGGATATAGATAACTTCATGGTAGAAGGTATAAAAAAAAAACCCTACTAATAAAATTGGGAATACAAGCTTCTTTGCATATACACCAGCATATTTTACATACAGACACATAAATATAACACACACACACACACACACACACGATTATTGTATCCCAGAAGAGCTATGTTGAAGCCCTAACTTCCAGTGCCTCAGAATGTGACCTTGTGTGAAAATAGGGTCATTGCATATATAATAATTTGTTAAAATGAGGTCATACTGAAAGAGAGTAGACACCTATTTCAATATGACTAGTGTACTTGCAAAAAGATGGAAATCTAGACAGAGAGACAAAGATGTACAAGGAGAAAACCATCTGATAATAGAGGCAGAGCTTAGAGTGATGCAGCTACAAGTCAAGGAGCGCCAACAGCTGGCAGCAATGGCCAGGAAGCTGGGAAGAGGCAAGGACGGATTCCACCCAGACCCTCAGCGGGACCGTGGCTCTGCCAACACCTCAATTTCAGACTCCTAGCTTCCGGAACAGCAAGAGAGTAAGTCTCTGTTGTGTGTGAGCCACCAAGTTTGCAGTGTTTTGTTATAGCAGCACTATAAAATACACATACACACATGTGTGTACACATATTCACACAACCGTAAGGAGAGGCCTAGTAATAGCTATTTGTATAATATCATAGATAGTTCTAAAAACACTAGTTAAAAAAAAAATCAGAACCGGGCATGGTGGCAGACATCTGTAATCCCAGCACTTGAGATGCTGAGACAGGAGGATTGTAGGTTTGAGCCCAGCCTTAGCAACTTAGCAAGATCCTGTTTCAAAATTAAAAAAAAGAAAATTAAAAAGGGTTGGGGTGTATCTCAGAGGTATAATGCCCCTGTATCAGTGCATGTTTTGAGAATTAACACATAATAGCTGGCTGCAAATATCTTGACTTTCAACATGAATATGAATACAGAGGTCATTATACGTGTATTAAATAGTGACAGACATTCAGCTATTCAAGGAGCCATGCTGGCTTGAAAATGAAGTCAAGCTCTTCCCTTTGAACTGTCAGAGAAGTAAAGCACCACAGTACAGAGACTGGCTTCCCTAACCGCCTCACTTGCTCTTGCAAGAGACCATTCAGTA
>PVJS01015521.1:0-22922 GCA_004027185.1 Glis glis
GTAACATGGTGATACCATGTTACATGATATGTAACATGGTGATACCATGTTACATGATATGTAACATGGTGTAACATGGACTTCTGAGCAACAAGCCTATTTAATACAACCTCAAGATAGTACTTCTTTAACGTTAGAACAAAAGATGTACTTAACGCCAAACTTAGATACACAGACACATTCTACTGAGCCTTCAGTGGCTCCAGTGTTTGGTGGCTCCATCCCAAACAGATGTCAGTTTTGGACAGCAACAGCTACAATCTTAGGCCTAGTTAACTAGTATCTCATCTCAGAGGGCAATACAATTTCAACACCCCAGACAAATGTCCTTCATTCAGTAGGCTACTTGACAGGCCCAGAACCAACTCCCTCATCTCTCAGCACAACATCAGCTGATGTGCATCCAGCAGCCGCCTTGCAGCTTAACACCCACTTCCAGGTCATCAGAACCAAAATTACAACAGCAGATCCTCTATCAAAACTCTGAGATAGCCCTTCCAAATCAGGGTTCTTCTTCTAGTCATTTCCTCCAGGACAGGTTTCCGCTGCCTGGCAGCATTTCTGGGTTATAAACACAGCAGCATTTACAAGGCCAAAAATTCCAAAGGTCAACTCTGGATTCTTCCATAAAAATGATTCCAAAGTTGTTGCTAAATCTATTAAAGACCGGATGACCCTGAACAAAAAGATTAGAAAAAAAAAAGGCCTGTTGATTGTCAAAAAAAAAAAAAAAAGGTATTCCCAGTACAAATCTATAAAAAATGTGCTCCCTCATCACCAGACTACAGCTTTACCTCCTGTCCCTACTCAACAAACTGGGAGTAAAAGTAAAAAAAAACTAAAGTTCAACACATTCGACAATAGCTTCTACAAAAAACACAGCAGCATGGCTCCTCTTAAAAATTCTCACCAAATCACCATAAATGACTTTAAACCAAGATGACCAGGCTCCTTCAGTCCTCCAGCTACAGATAAAAAATTCCTTCTTCCATGGTCCTCTAGATCATCCATCCCTGAGGCCCTAAACTACAATACTCTGACAGCTCCCCCTTACATCTCAAAACAGAGCCGTCATGAACCCATTTCCCTAACAGCAGCTCGGGTCTTTTCATCAGAAGGAGACATAAAAATAGGACAAAAATTGATTACCTGCTCCTACTCCATCATTTGAGATATCAAAAATTTCCTAAAATGTGTTGTTTTAATATTACTAAAAGTTAAAAAAATAACCAGTTTAATATCTAATATACAAAAACAACTAGATAATATCCACCAATCAACAGGAATCTTCAGATGGTTCCTCCTGGATAGCATGGCTCCTACCCTTTCTAACTCCTTTACTCATTTTCTTCCTCATCCTGGGTCATGCATAATCAACCTGATTGTGTCACAAACTTGAAAAATCACTAACCACTTTATTAATGAAGTTCTTCTCTTGCAGACCAAAGGCCAGTACATCCTTCTCCCAAATACACAAAACCCCTAGGTCCCTCATGGTACCTACATCACAGCTACTAACCTTGATCAACTTCTGCCCATTGTCAAGCAGGAAGTAGCTCGAACAAATACAGCTGCCTGTTTCCCAGTATAAATATTATAAAACATCTGGGATGTGGGCACTGTGCTCGTCATGAGGTCATGCTGGAGGAGGACTGAGAACAAAGGAACAAAGAAAGAGAAACACCCCCCTGACCACTGCTCTGCCCCGAGATGACCTGGCCACTAGCACACCAACCAGTGGCTTACATGACTACTCCTATACCCATCCCTTCCTTGTCCCATAAAAAGCCCCTCGCGTGTAAAAAGGTTGGCCTTCTGACTCCTGTGGGCAATTTCCCTGGTCAGATGCCCCCTTCCACATTTTATTCCTAAATAAAATGTATTCCCTGCTATCAGGCTTTGTTTTCTATGCCCCCATATACCCCAACAGCTTCTAAATGAATGAAGGAGAAAGTAGAGGGCCTTTATTAACATTGCTGCTCCTTCTGCAGAATATTTTGTCTTCCTATTGGTCAATACTGTGGGCAGCCCCGAGGATCCACTAAGGCACATGCTCTCAGGGGTGACTCAGTAGATTTCATAGATATGAACCTTTCAAAATTGTTACAAAGTGCAAAGATTGGGGAAGATAAGGAGTAAATTATTAACTTGGAAGATTATTTTGGTTAGAATAAAGCCAGATTAAAGATTAATCTCACTGCCAAAAAAAGAATTCCAGAGGAAGGGAGAATTCTGGGAGTGGTTCGCTCAGAGCCCAGAATTTCTCCCATCTTCTCTTGGTTCTTCCTTCTGCTATAATTGACATTGCTGTCAGGCTGGGTAAAGACAGCCACAGACTGTGAGGTATCATACCTCACAGTGCAAAGGGACAATTTCTATTTGAAGAATATGGAGTTTAACTTTTAAAATTCCCCCTCTTAGAATAAGATGAAACTTTTCTAGACCCTCAGGACAGTCACTGGCTAGGACTAAGTAAGTCACAACACTCTCCTCACAGTGGCCACATGCCACAGGCAACGGATTTAACACGAGTGACCTAAACAAATCCCTTGGAGTAAAACAGACGATGGAGAGGGAATCATCTCTACCGCTGAAGTCATAGCAACAAAGTGATGGCTTCAATACAAGAGGGGTCTCTACTCTTGTCTACACTTCAGACCAGAATGCCAAGTACATAAGACCTGCAGAGACCTCAGCTTCACTGCACACAAAATCAGCAAGACTCTGGGGTAGGTGCTCAGCATTAAAACAGTCCATGCAAGTAAAACAGAATAATTTGCTCTGTATGTAGACAAGTTTGTACTATATGATTAGTAAAAGGACAGACCAACAGGTGAAGAAGACAGGAAAAATGTAGAAAAAGGAGGTGGAGATTGATGGATTTTCATCTATTTGATGATTTCACCCAACTTGAATATATAAACCTGTGTAGGGAGTGAAAGAATGGAGGAAGGAGAAACAATAGACACCCAATGATTGTGACTCTTGATGAATTTGGAACTTGATAGAATGGAGGTGTGTTAGAGAATACGGAGCAAACAAGGCATGATGGTGCTTGTCTGTAATCCCTGGACTTTACAAGCTGAGAAAGGAGGATCACAGGTTTAAGGGTAGCCTTGGAAATTTAGCAAGGCTCTCAACATCCTAGGGAGACCCTGTTTCAAAACATAAAAATAAAAAAGGTCTGGGGGTGTAACTCAGAGGTTGAATGCTTCTGGATTCAATACCAAGCACCAAAAAAAGAAAAAGAAAAAGAAAAAGAAACCACAGAGCGAGGATTTGATTAAAATGGAATGTGTTAAAGTTTCCTAGATGAGACAGCTACAAGTAGTAAACCTAAGAATAGTCCCCTGAAGTGTGTTCCAGGCATGGAACAGAGTAAGGTTTGGAGGTTGAGAGTATCAAAAACCTGTAAAGCTTGAGTAGTTGGCATGAAATATGAAAATTGAAGTCAGCATATCCTGGGTAGAAGGTCAAATTCAGGGAAAAAAGGAAATGTAGTAAGAACTGGGTAATATAAATGGGTCAGGATGTTATCAGCCTTAAAGGAACATGTGTTTATAGACATGGGTTCCTACTTCATATTTGAAATGAAGATCTAGATTATTGGCATCTAAGATCTGAGGATAAAATTAATCCTATTAGAAACAAACATTAAGAAATTAAGGCTCATACACTCCAGAATAAATATACTGCTAAATCAACCATCCTCCCTCTATCTCCATGCCCAAATCCCTGGAACATGTGAATATGTTATCTTTTTTTTTTTTTTTGCGGTACTGGAATTGAACCCAGGGGCATTCTACCTCTGAGCTACACCCCCAGCCCTATTTTTTATTGCTTATTTTGAAACAGGGTCTCACTAAGTTTCGGAGGGACTCAATAAGTAACTGAAGCTGGCTGTGAACCTGCGAACTTCCGGTCTCAGCCTCCCAAGTACTGAGATTACAAGGCACAAGGAACTTTGAAGATGGGATTAATTTAGGGGCTATGACATGGGAAGATTGTCCTGGATTGTCTGAGAAAATCTGATGTAATTATAGGCTTTTAACAAGTGGCACAAGAAGTGTCACCATCAAAAAGGACGTGTGAGGAGAGAAGCGTAGATCAGGGATTCGAAGATGCTATATAGAAGGCTTTGAAGATGGACGAAGACACCATGACCCAGGAACACATCCTGTAGAAGCTGTAAAGTGGGGGAATTGGATTTTTCCTTAGCCCTTTAAGGGCAAACACAACATAAACACACCATAATGTTAGCCTGTTGACACTGACCTTGGGGATCTCATCCCCAGAACCTTAAGAAAATAAATTTGTGTTGTTAGAAGGAACAATGCTTGTAGTAATTGGTTATAGCAGGGACAGGGAACCAAGACAGACCTGATTTCAGAAATCCTCATTCTTTTCTGAATCATCAGTATTATACTAACATGTAGATTTTTCCCAAAGGCTCAAAAGATACTGTTATTTCTGTTATAAAAAAGAATCCCCAGCCGGGCGTGGTGGCGCACACTTGTAATCCCAGTACTTGGGAGGCAGAGACCGGAGGATCCGGGTTCGCGGCCAGCCTCAGCTACTTAGTGAGGCCCTCCGCAACTTAGTGAGACCCTGTTTCAAAATAAAGAATAAAAAATAGGGCTGGGGGTGTAGCTCAGAGGTAGAATGCCCCTGGTTTCAATCCCCAGTACCACGAAAAAAAAAAAAGAATCCCCATGGTGCTTTCTTTTCCTCTTCAGTGATGCCCAATATCTCCTGGTCCTCTTTATGGCCAATCCTCTGAAACCTTTCTATTCTTTTGTCTCTCTGTCCTGTCTTCCTGCACTTTCTTTTACCTACTCCATCCAAATATTTGCTTCCACCAGGCTCTCAGAACTATTCTCCACCTTGTTATGGGCAGTTGACAAATCCAGTGGTCAATTTTAAGTCCTCTGCTTCTTTCTCCTATGTATCATTTGGTTCTTTTCTCTATTTTACAATTTCTTCACTCTCACACCTCTTCTTCTGCCCCATTAGTCACTGCTTCTCAGCCTCCTTTCTTAATTATTTTGATTTTTATCAACTTCTTCATCCTGCAGTGCCTCAGGTGTGAACTCAACAATGTCCACAGTAACTCACTTATGAAAGTTCATCTCTGCTCATCTAGTTTCATGGTTTCCAAAGTGGCCGCTCTTTTTCAACAAATCCCAAGAATCTATCTTTGGTCAGTACCTTTCCTTGAACTCTAGGCTTCTATGCACAACTGTCTGTATACCATCTCCACGTGGGTACATTTTCAACATCTCAAAGATATTGTATCTAAAATTCACACCATAATTCCACTTGTTTCCATTGGATAAATATTAAATATATTCCTCTTTTCATTTACTCCTTCACAGACCTCAGTCATGCACATTTTTCCACACTTGGGGATGGGATGGTAGTTGTTATTTTAACTATTTCCTGAACAGAAAAAAAGAACAGTCTCTTTTCCCTTATTTTTTTCTGTGATACACAAAATTACTGTGGTGAATAATTTTGAGATACATAAAAAGGCACCGATCTCATTTAAAGCACAGCATACATACGACATGAAAATTGGCATTTTCTGAACATTCATCAAATTCCACTGGACAAGAACCCTATAAGGAGAGACATCCCCATTTCAGTAACAGTAATGGTGCAGGTTTCAAACACTTATAATCCATAAAGAAAAGGGAGGCAGGTTACACCATGTCCCCAAATGACCCCTTTCGGTTCCCCAAAACCCACCAAGTTAATAGAATAATAAGAGCATGCCTGAGCCAGGTGCAGATGCACATTATCTTGAAGGACACTGGTTTCATCTCATGCACACTGGAAATTAGGGCAAGCTAGTGTTATCAGTAGAAGGCCACTTTCTTGAATATGTGCCAGAACAGTTGCTCCTTGTGACACTGGTCATACAAGCAAACTAACCAAGCTGAAGCTGATAATGTCATTGCTCCATAGCAGCCTAACATATAAAACCCCTCTCTCAGTGGCCCAGTTTTCTCTTTTTCTTAAGGAAACACTTCTCTGTGATTAAAAACTGAGCAGCATGAATTCCAGATGACTGAACAGCATAGACAAGATTCCTCCCCCCCCTACTGGGGATTGGACCCAGAGGCATTCTACCTTCAATCTACCCTCTTAGACTTAGTTTATATTTTATTTTGAAACAAGGTCTCTTTAAGTTGCTGAGGGCTTCACTAATTTGCTGAGGCTGGCTTTGAACCAGAGATCCTCCTGTTTCAGGCTCCCTAGTACTGAGATTACAAGTCTTTGTCACAACACCCAGCTAGGCAAGATATTTGAAAACCATTCAGGGCCCCACCATTCAGAAAGAATTGCTATTTACAGTATACATCTTGCCCTTTTATAAGAAAGAAACTTTGTATGACCATATGGCAATATTGGCTTTCAAGTATTATCTCCTCTTGTTTGTTATCATATTGCATTTCATCGTATGAACTTGTTTAAGTTTACCAAATTATTCCATAATTTTATTTATTTGAGATATTCCCAGTTATTCACAATTTTAATAAGATTGAACAAGAAGAGCAATCAAATATTTGAGCAATCAAGTATTTGTCTGCATTTTTACACAGTTGGTTACTGACAGCTTTCTAAAAGTAATACAGTAGGGGAAAAATAGAATGAGTTCTAAGCCTCTATTTGTGTATTGAGGAATTATTCTAAAAGCTGTTAATCATTTATGGTCTAGTAAGCAGCATGGAGTACAACCTATGTTACTACACACTGCTCCAGACTGGATATTAAAATGCAAAGAAAGAAGATACAGAAAATATTAAACAAAGGATAAATTTGAAAATGCTAGTATCCTTTACTTTTAGCATTTCTTTGTTGAGGGTCAAAATTTGAAAAATGCTCCACAGTCATTTCTTTAATTTGGTGTATGTGTTTACCTGTGTGGTGTAAGGTGGATCATTGTTTCAAAAAATGTGGGGATGACAAGTGGCTTCATGATAGCAACAAAAGAAAATGAGAAAATGGTATCCAGAGATTTTTTTTTTGGTCTGAAAATGGTTGATAATTGTTAAAACTCTTTTCTCTTACCACAAGTGAAAAACATGCCATTCGCTATTCATTAGCCAGACAGTTGCAGACAGTTTGGGGCTGTGTTTTCCACTTATTTGCTCAGCTTGAAGGCAGAGGAGAACAATTCACTCAGGCAGGGGAGTAAGAGGCAATGAATTCCAAACATCAGTGTGTGAAACTGAATGATGGTCACTCCATTCCTGTTCTGGGTTTTGGCACCGCTGCACCTAAAGAGGTAACAACGTAAGTCTTGAGGTTGAGGGTTCAATGGAGAGTAGGTCTAGAATGAATGCCATCTGACCTGGCTTCTCAAATCGTCCACTGCCTGGCTGAGCCTCGGAGTGCACTTCATTCTTTGTGTTACAAAAGTACAGCTATACTACCTGAAAGAGAGAGGGAGGCTGAGCTCTGTTGGGCCTTATCATGTGGCCACCTATTGACTATACTAGTCACTGAGTTTTCCTCTGTTTCAATCTGTTTCTAAGCTAATTAGAAAAGAGGGATTTTCGCCGGGCGTGGGGGCGCACGCTTGTAATCCCAGTACTTGGGAAGCTGAGACTGGAGGATCCGGGTTCGTGGCCAGCCTCAGCTACTTAGTGAGACCCTGTTTCAAAATAAAGAATAAAAAATAGGGCTGGGGATGTAGCTCGGAGGCAGAATGCCCCTGGGTTAATCCCCAGTACCGAAAAAAAAAAAGAGGGAATTTAGCAGTCAAGATCAATTACCGTAACTAATTATAAATTGAGCCCTGATATATATATATATATATATATATATATATATATATACATATATATATATATATATATACATGTTGGCCTTTTATATTTCTTTCTTTGGGACATGTGTTGACATCATATGCCAAGGTTTTAATTGAATTACTTATTTTTTAAGTTCCTTGTATATTGTGGATATTAAGCTTTTGTGAGATGAGCATAGGATAACTATTGTGTCCTATAATCTACGTTGACTCTTCAATCTGTTGTTTGTTTTCACTGTTGTGCAAAAGTTTCTTAATTTGATATCATCTAATTTGTGTGTTTTGCTATTGTTTTCTGTCATTTGGGGATAGGTACAAAAAGTTATTCCCTATACTGTTATTGGAAAGTGATTCCTCTGTGTTTACTTCTAGTAGTTTCACAGTTTCAGGTTTTCATTAAGGACGTTGATTCACATATATATTGTGGCATGATTTACAATAGCTAAGATATGGAATCAACTTTGATGCCCAACAATCAATGGATAGATAAAGAAAATGTGGTATGTGCACACTATGGGATTATATTCAGCCATAATATGAAATGTAATCCTGTGAGTTGCAGCAAAGTGAATGGCTCTGGTGGTCACTATGGTAAGTGAAATTAGACAGAAACAGAAGGACAAGTAGAACTTCTCTGTCACAAGTAGAAGCTAAAAATGGGTCAACCTGAATGTAGAGTAGTGCATAGTGTAGAATAAGGATGTGGGACTTGCTGAAGCATAACAGGTCCCTAAACACAATTAGCGAGAAGGAATATGTTCTTGTGTTGCCCAGTACTGCATTGAGTATAGTGTTCCATAACCTGTCATGTATTTTATCATATCTGGAAAGAAAAAATCAATGGCTCCAAACATCAAGAAATGATAATGAAAGTTAAATGCTAATTACCCTAATTTAATCAGTGCACACTCTATGCATGGTATAGACATATCACACCAAACCCCATTCCTTTGTAATATTAATACATGTTATCAGAGATTTTTAAAATCTCAGCTTTAAAGCAAGTAAGCATTTTGATGTCTGGATTTTTACATATTAAGATGCTTTTTTCATAACTGTGGTTTGGTATTTCTATTTATTTCTATAATTTAAGGAATCTTTTGGCCTAATAAGGAGACAATATCCAAACCAATCTTAGTGATAAATGTTACTGAAGATGAGGTGCAGAAAAGAGTTAGTACTGATGTTTAACTGTGGGGTAGACTTAGCATATCATAATAATGACTGAGCATGGGCTCATTAGAAATTCTCATGTACCAATATTAAATCTGAGAAAGTTACTAGAAAGGAAAATATGACCATAATATTAGGGGAATTAGGGTCCCAATAAGGGTATGTGCAAATTATTGATTCTTGTTGATATATGGCAGAGATGATCCTCTCAAATAAAACTGAACCAAAGAGAAATTGGAAGGAATCTTGTACCTCAATATTGTCCTTGGATCACATTATTATGTAAGAAATGATTTATTTTCTGAACTTTGAAGTCCCATATTCTCTACTATGGATCTCTGAAACAACTTGTTTACTGTGAGGGCAAAGTTTCTTGACGGGTAGGGAAGGATCCATGACACAGCTAAATTTTAACCTTGGTAATGTCTGAGTGCTGTTAAAATCTATGAAAGTCAGGGCTGGCACCAGGAGAGGGGGGTAGAACCCTGTATGTGCTTTGTTCCAGTTTTGTTGCTTAAAATGAGATTCTGGAATTCTTAAAATGAGGTGAAAAGAGAATGTTTGATTTTGGGGGGATTTTTATTTATTTATTTATTTTTAATTTGTTACATTCATTGGTGCATTGTAGCTATACATTTTGATAAGTGTCAGGGTATCAGAGGCATGTATGCACACATTGCTCATTTAGCCCTCCCTCAAATCCCACCCTATTCCCTTCCCCTTCCCTCCTTTCCATGCTCAGCATAGTGATTGACTCTGATAAGTTTGTGTATATACATCGTGTGCATTAGTGTCTCCCTCAGTTAGGTCACCTTCTTTGCTCAACTAAAGTTTTCTCCTTCTTTGTCTGGAGTCCCTTCTAAGTCCCATTCTCCCTAGCTTCCACATATTAGGGAGAACATCCGACTTTTCACTCTCTCTGATTGACTAATCTCACTTAGCATAATGTTCTCCAGTGCCCTCCATTTCCCTGCAAATGATGTAATTTTGTTCTTCTTTATGACTGTGTAAAATTCCATTGTGTATATATCCCATAGTCTTATAATCCATTCATCTGTTGGACACCTTGGCTGGTTCCAAAGTTTGGCAATTGTGAATTGTGCAGCTATAAACATAGATACAGATGCATTACTCTGGTAGTTTGGTTTCAGTTCTTTTGGCTAGATGCCTAGAAGTGGTATTGCTGGGTCATATGGTAGGTTCATTTGCATTCTTCTGAGGATACTCCACACTGTTTTCCAAAGTGGTTGCACTAATTTACAATCCCACCAACAGTGTATTATAGTTATTACTTTTCCATATCCTCGCCAGCACTTGTTGGTGTTTGTGTTTTTAATGATTGCCATTCTAATTGGGGTTAGGTGAAATCTCAGGGTAGTTTTGATTTGCATCTCTCTGATTGCTAATGATGTTGAACATTTTTAATACATTTATTGGTCATTTGTATTTCTTCTTCCATGAAATGTCTATTTAGCTCACTTGCCCATTTTTTGTTTGGATTATTTGTTTTTTTAGTGTTTTTTAAAGTTCTCTGTATATTCTAGATATTAGTCCTCTATCAGAGGAGTAGCTGTCAAAAATCTCCCATTCTGTTTGCTTTCTGTTGAGGTTCTTGATTGTTTCCTTTGCTGCACAAAAGCTCTTCAGTTTAATGAAATCCCGTGTATTGATCCTTATTTTAATTTCCTGTGCCTTTGGGGTCTTGTTGAGGAAGTCTTTACCTGTGCCTATGTGTTGAAGTGTTGGGCCTATGTCCTCTTCAAGTAGCTGCAATGTCTCTGGCCTGATTTCTAGGTCTTTAATCCATCTTGAATTGACTCGTACAAGGTGAGAAAGTGAGGTTTATTTCTATTTTTCTGCATATGGTTAGCCAGTTTTGCCAGCACCATTTGTTGAAGAGGCTATCTTTTTTCCAGTGGATGTTTTTAGCCCCTTCATCAAAAATCAATTGGCTGTAGGTATGTGGATTTATTTCCGAGTCTTCTATTCTGCTCCATTGGTCTATGTGTCTGCTTTTGCACCAATACCATGTTGTTTTAATTACTATGGCTCTGTAGTATAGTTTGACATCAGGTATTGTGATGCCTCCTGCATGGTTCTTGTTGCTGAGAACTACTTTGGCTATTCTGGGTTTTTTGTTGTTTCAAATGAATTTAAGGACAGATTTTTCTATGTCAGTGAAGAATGACTTTGGTAATTTAATGGGTATTGCATTGAATCTGTATATCACTTTTGGAAGAATGGCCATTTTGATGATATTTATTCTGCCTACCCAAGAGCATGGGAGATCTTTCCATCTTCTAAGATCTTCTTCAATTTCTTTTTTCAATGTTTTATAGTTTTCCTTGTAGAGGTCTTTGACCTCCTTGGTTAGGTTTACTCCCAAGTATTTTATTGTTTTCAGGGATATCGTGAGTGGAAATGTCTTCTAGATTTCTTTTTCAGTGGATTTATGGTTGGCATACAGAAAAACTTCTGATTTTTTAAGATTGATTTTGTATCCAGACACTTTGCTGAATTTGTTGATCAATTCTATGAGCCTTTTAGTTGAGTTTGTTGGATCTTCTAAGTATAACATCATGTCATCTGCAAAATAGAGACAGTTTCAGTTCCTCTTTTCCTATTTGCACTCCTTTTATTTCCTTCTCTTGCTTTATTGCTCTGGCTAGAGTCTCAAGTACTATATTGAAAAGGAGTGGTGACAACGGACATCCTTGTTTTGTTCCTCTTTTTAAGGGGAGCCCTCGAAGTTTTTCCCCATTCAGTATGATGTTGGCTGTAGGCATATTGTATATTGCCTTTATGATGTTGAGATATATTCCATTCCGATTCTCTGCAGTGTTCTTATCATGAATGGGTGTTGGATTTTATCAAATGCTTTTTCAGCATCAACTGAAATGATCATGTGATTTTTGTCTTTATTTCTGTTTATGTGGTGGATTACATGGATTGTTTTTCATATGTTGAACCAGCCTTGCATCCCTGGGATGAACCCGACTTGGTCATGATGTATGATTTTCATGATGTGGTTTTGCATGCGTATTGCTAGTATTTTGTTTAGAAGTTTTGCGTCTAAGTTCATCAATGATATAGGTCTGTAGTTTTCTTTTCTTGAGCTGTCTTTATTTGGTTTTGTTATTAATGTGATGTTGGCTTCATAGAATTATTTGGGAGGGTCCTGTTTCCTTCTATTTCATGGAATAGATTGTGGAGTATTGAGATTAGTTCTTCTATAAAGGTTTTATAAAATTTACCTGGGAAACCATCTGATCCTGGCCTTTTCTTTGATGGTAGGCTCTTTATTGCTGCTTCAATCTCTTTAATTGCTATTGGTCAATTTAAATTTTCTATATCTTCTTGTTTCAACTTAGGAAGGTTGTATGTGTCTAGAAATTTGTCAATTTCTTCTAGGTTTTCCATTTTGTTGGAGTACAGTTTTTCAAAGTAGTTTGAAATCCTCTGGATTTCCATGCTGTTGGTGGTAATATCACCTTTTTCATCTCTTATTTTAGTAATTTGGGTTGATTCTCTCTTTCTTTTGGTTAGGTTGGCTAGTGGTTTACCTATCTTGTTTATTGTTTCAAGGAACCAGCTTTTGGTTTTGTTAATTTTTTGTATTGTTTTTTATTCTCTACTTCATTGATTTCTGCTCTGATTTTAATAATTTCCTGTCTTTTACTGGCTTTGGGGTTAAACTGTTCTTGTTTTTCAAGGGCTTTGAGGTGTGTCATTAGGTTATTTATTTGGTAATTTTCTGTTCGTCGTATGTGGGCACTCAGTGCTATGAATTTTCCTCTTAATACTGCCTTCAGGGTGTCCCAGAAATTTTGATATGTTGTGTCTCTGTTTTCATTTGTTTTTAGGAATTTCTTAATTTCTCCCCTTATTTCTTCTGTGACCCATTCCTCATTCAGCAGTGTGGTGTTCAGTCTCCACGTGTTTATGAGGTTTCTCTGGGTCTTCTTACAGTTGATTTCTAGTTTCATTCCATTATGGTCTGAAAAGACTCAGGGGATTATGTCATATTTTTTTAACTTGCTAGTACTCACTTTGTGGCCTAGGATATGGTCTATTTTAGAGAAGGTTCCATGAGCAGCTGAAAAAAATGTGAATTCAGCTGTAGTTGGGTGGAATATTCTGTATGTGTCTATTAGGTCCATTTGGTTTATGGTGTTCCTTAGGTCTGAGGCATCTTTACTGACCACTTGTCTTGAAGATCGATCTAGTGGTGTGAGGTGTGTTGAAGTCTCCCAATATTATTGTATTGGGATCTATGTGTGATTTAATGTCACGAAGAATTTCTTTTATGAAAGTGGTTGCACCTATGTTTGGGGCATAAATGTTGACTATTGTTATATCCTCTTGCTGGATTGTTCCTTTTATGAATAAGAAATGACATTCTTTGTCTCTTCTGATAAGTTTAGGTTTGAAGTCTAATTTATCTGATACCATAATTGCTACTCCTGCTTGTTTTCAAGTTCCATTAGCGTGGATTACCTTCCTCCATCCCTTCACCTTTAGTTTGTGTGTATCTTTAGTTGTAAGATGTGTTTCTTCCAGGCAGCATATAGATGGATTTTTGATTGGGGAGTTGAGGCCATTTATATTCAGCATGATTATTGAGAGATGAGTTTTAATTCCTAACATTTTGAGATTTAATTTCTGTTTGAGGTAGTGTTTGTTCTTTGCCTAGTCGTTTGATGGAAATCACTGTTTCTCTGGTTCTGGTATTTCCTTATTATTTCTTCTTTGTAATTAATCTCTTTGAGTATTTTCTCTAGTGCTGGTTTGGAAGACATAAAGTCTTTCAGCTTCTGTTTGTCATGGAAGGTTTTTATTTCTTTATCAAATTTGATAGATAACTTTGCTGGGTAGACAAATCTTGGCTGGAAGGTGTTTTCTTCCAGAGTTTGGAATATGTTGCTCCAGGCCCTCCTGGCTTTCATGACTTGGTTTGGAAGGTCAGGAGTGATTCTTATTGGTTTACCTATGAATGTTACTTGGTCTTTTACTCTCACTACCTTTAAGATTCTCTCCTTGGCCTCCACATTAGTCAATTTGATTATTATGTGGCATGGTGAACCTCTTCTCTGATCTTGTCTATTAGGGGTTCTATATGTTTGTTGTACCTGTGTGTCAACCTCTCTTTCTATGTTTGGAAAATTTTCTAATATTACTTCTCTGAATAGATTATTGATTCTTTGATTTCAGCTTCTATTCCCTCTTCTATGCCTATTATTCTTAGGTTTGCTTTTATAAGACTGGCTGAGATCTCTTCAATGTCCAATTCACGCTGTCAGATTATTTTTTCTAATTTATATACAATGTGTTCACTTTTGGAGAGGTCATCTTCTAAGAGTGAGATTCTGTTTTTCATGAGGTCTAGTCTATTGTTGATGATCTGTATTGGTGCCTTCATTTCAATTATTGCATCCTTCACTTCTTTCAGAGCTTCTTTTTGATTCCTGTTCAGGGTGTCAGATTCTTTGTTTATTTGATCTTTCATTGCTTTCAGGCTCTCTCTGAATTCTTTTTGGAAATTCTGTATCATTTCTAGTATTAAAGTTCTGAATTGTCCTTCTGGCAATCTTTGCACTTCTGTGTTGACGGGTTCTGTTGTTGTGGGATTGTGGGGGCTCATTGATTCTTGACTATTCTTCCTTTTCATGATTTCAGGTGTCTTATGTTTATACCTTTGTTGTTTTGGTAGCTCTCTCTCTCTCTCCCTCTCTCTCTCTCTCTCTCTCTCTCTCTCTCTCACTCTGTTGGTTTCCTATGTCTAATCTCTCTCCCTTTATAGTTTCTTATTCTGGGGGTAGATAGTTGCTACTAGGTGAGCCTTAAAAGTGAACAGCCTTTACTGAATGGTTATTCTCACTTGCTCAGTATAATTTTAATTTAAATCACAGTATTTCTAAAAGAAGGAAATTATTGGTTTAAAGGCTGACATTCACATAAATAATCCCTTACAGGATGGGCATAATTTCTGATATATAAATCTAGACCCTTTTTATATTCATCTTTACTACTAGTGTTTAGTTATGGCATGCAGAGAGAAAGCCTGCTTTAGAAACTCAATATATAAATAATAACCATAGATCTGATGATGTGTTGAGTCCGGTGAACCCTTCTAGCAAATCACTGGTCATGGGGTATTAGTAGGGCCTGCCCATGCTAGTCAAAACAGTTGATTTTCAGGGACTGAAGAGTATAAATTTCCTGGGACATTGAGTATGAAAGACACAGGAAAGCTTGGATGGACACATCACTCCAAATGTGGTTGGTTTTCTAACCCAAGAAATGGGGAAAAGTTGATTCTTGTGAAGGTTACCCTTGTGCCTGGAGTAACTCTTGAATCATGTGGATCTCTAAATACTACTTTTTGTTGTTTCTCTAGTTTCCCAGGAGTGAAATTATGGAGGCCACCAAATTAGCTATAGATGCCGGATATCGTCATATCGATTCTGCTCATTGTTACGAAAATGAAGAGGAGATAGGACAGGCCATCCAAAGCAAGATTGCTGATGGCACTGTGAAGAGAGAAGACATATTCTACACTTCAAAGGTAATGTATACATGATGTGCAGGTATGCAAATTATTGAACTGTGGTGGTTCAAAGTGACATTTTTGCAATTAGATCAGTAGATGTTGCTGAATTTTCCTTATTGGTCCATCTTTTATTTACATACATTTGCATATTGCATCCAGTATTAAATACAGAAAAAGATGATGGCTTTCTCATGATTGCTATTCTGAATTTTATAATTTTAGTGTAAATTGCTTTTGCTTTTTGAATCCCAGCTCAGAGCAGTGTGATTTAGCATGGACTATGGAATCACACAGAACTAAGAAAAAGTTTTGGCTTTCTTCATTTTCCTGATGATTTTCTAAAATTCTGATCATTCTGAATATCATTTTTCACCATTATCAATAAGAGACCAGATCATAAGAACACATTTGGGGGGTAAAGTAGATATACCTAAAGTGTCTTTCACTGCTTCCACCATAGATATTAAATCTTCAAAATATTTTCCCGTCAATTGTTCAAATAAAAATGATACTAATTATTCCAAATTTAGTTTCCCAGATGAAAGAATTAGACTCCTAAACTGCTTAAAAACTGTGTGAAACATAGTTCTGATAATGGACATTATTACTAGCTAATAACACTTTTATTTCTCGAGTAATTTTCATTCTGTTGTTGACTAGGCTTACTAATTATACACAACCATAAGAGAGTTCAACTGGATGGATCAGACCAAAGGAAATTTAGGATGGAAGGAAATAATTTTGAATTGTTTTCAGTTGTTAAATGGTTGAAAAAGTCTCAATATCAGGGGAAGAAAATCCACAAATGTTGATGATTCATTAATTCAGCACAAATTTGTTCTTCAACATCTGTAGCTTTGGTCCACTTTCCATCGACCAGAACTGGTCCGAACTTGCTTGGAAGGATCACTGAAAAAACTTCGCTTGGACTATGTGGACCTGTATCTTATTCATTCTCCTATGTCTCTTAAGGTAAGCCATTTGCATTATCAAACCTATTTAACTTCAGCTGTCAACACCACCATCATATTACTGGATGGTTAAGTGAAGCTTTTAGAAATTTGTATAAACTTAACTAATTTAATTTATAATATGGCTTGTGGTAACCTAAGCAAAAGAATGTATTAGATTATGTAAATGGCCTGTCCAAGCCATGGCTAGAGGTACATATTTGGAATAGTTTTCAAAAGTATCTCCATTTATTCAGCCTCTCCTTCTGTAGTATTAAATGTTGACTTGATTTTTCCCTAGCCTTATTGGTAGAAAATACTGTCTTTAGGTAGGTCAAAGCTCACAGTCACTAATATCTGATGGTTTCATTAAAATTAATCCTAAACATTGATTGATCACCTTTTGTTTACTTGCCTTACTTTAGACTATTTATGCACTTTGGGATATCAGGAAAATTGATAGAATCTTTGTTTTTTTTGGATCAACAATACAATTCAGTACTTGGTAGGCTGAGACTGGTGGCTCATAGGTTTGAGGTCAGTGCATGGTAACTGATTGAATCCATCTTTCAAAATAAAAAAATAAAAATAAAAGGATGTGGGGTTAGAGCTCAGAGGTAGAACACCCCTGGGTTCAATCCCTAGTATCACACACAAAAAATGCAATTCCTAATTTGGGAAGATCACAGACATGTATGTACTGATGTTCTCAGTGAAAGGTATTTCTCCAGTGAAAAGTACAGGGTAATGAAAAGTAACATAATCATGAGTCACTCTATAAGGACCTGGGTAGGTATTATTTATTTACTAACTCAAAAATTAGACATAGGATATAGAAGAAGCCTGTCACACCCAAAGACATTCTTTACAGCTCCATATGCAAAACGTTTGCAAATATAAGGAGGTGAATTGTCGTTCCACACATATTCTGGGGATTTCATTCTCAGCCCTAGATTTACCTGGGGGAATTGATATGAGTGGAGAAATAAATCCAGTGAGGTTATAAAAATGATTGCTTCTGTTCCAGCCAGGGGAGGCTGACTGGCCTGAAGATGAGCATGGGAATGTATTGTTGGACACGGTGGACCTCTGTGCCACATGGGAGGTAAGTGTGTGGAATAGACAGTGCAGAGGTCGGCAAGCCAGGAAGAGTCAGGTCACAATGACACTTGTGAAATGAGATGTGCCCTCTTTGATATACAATGATCATGATCTTTATAAGGGCTGTATTGCTTGAGTGATATATAGATATATAGATATATAGGGAGAAATATAGCGCTACAATGCAATAGAGAGAAATAAAGGATTGGAGGAAATGATGACAGAATGCTTTTTCTTCCATTAGCAATAGTCTTTATGATTTCCTACAGGAATCCTTTTCTTGCTCACCCTGTCTTTTTCTCCTGTTTTCTTTACTATTTTTTTCTTCTTAACAAACAATGACAGAGTGCCTTTTAACAATACTAGCTTTTATATATACTGCATTTATATTGAAGTGCAGCAAAGTGCACAAGTTGTCCTTCACAACCTTCTTCCTCCCCAGGCCATGGAGAAGTGTAAGGATGCGGGACTGGCCAGGTCCATCGGGGTGTCCAACTTTAACCGCAGACAGCTGGAGATGATCCTGAACAAACCCGGGCTCAAGTACAAGCCTGTCTGCAACCAGGTGAGCACTTCCTCTCCTTCTCTTCTTCATTCCCTTCTCCCAGTCTTCCAAGTTTCCATATGTTCCCCCAGATGAACATCGTACTTTTGTGGATTAGAGGATGCTGAACAGTGGGCATGGAGGGTTCCTAATTGTATCATTTCCTGGTCAACAAAACCAATGTTGGGAGACCAGAGACCTGAGTTGTGTGTTAGCATTTGGACAGGTAAAGGCAACCACTGTGGGATAAAGTTATTAATCACACCTCAAAAGGAACGTGCTCTTATTCCTGAGCCATGAAAGAGGATCTGAGTTTGGACCAGTAAAAGTCTGTAGAAAGGAAGACCATGAAAACATGTAATCAACAGTAAACAAGGATTGAATGAAAATAAGAAAAGATCTTTAGTAGGGTCTGTGTGGGGTTCAGACACTTGAGTCCTTTATTCCTCTGTGTTTTAAGATTGATATTTCTCTTATTCCTTTTGATGCAGAAATGTACCTACATGTCACTGTTGAGTTCTTTCCTAACTCCTTTTTTTTGGTCTTTCACACTTGAACTCATGAGATTTTCACCAAATTCTTGTTTTATTGTGAGGTCCATATTCAGTATTCAAATAAGTCATCTTCTCGTCAACATACAGAATTTCTCATGTCTCCCCAGAGTAGAAAAAAGGGAAACATGCGCGTTTTTAGATTTCATTCTTCTGAATAATATAATATATTTTACCCTTCCCAACACCAATAGTATTAAACTTATTTTAAAAAATCATGACTTGATGTTGATATTTTCAATTCCAATTTCATAATTTGTAAGGGTTTTTAATTCAGTTTCTTTTAATTTTTATATTTCTTTTAAAAGTAGCATGAGCACTTCATAGAATCTAAAACCTTTCTCTCTTGCCCACTGCAGGGAGAATGTCATCCTTATCTGATTTTCATTCCCTTCTTCCTGTATTCCAAGTTTCCTTATGTCCTCCCATATGGGCATCTTATTTTTGTAGATCAGAGGATGCTAAGAGCAGAGCCACTGTTCAGTGGGCATGGAAGATTCTTAGTTGTATCATTTATTGGTCAAGAAAACTAATGTTGGGAAACCAGAGTGCTGAGTTGTGTGTCAGAATTTGGACAGGTAAAGACAACCATGGTGGGTTAGCATTATTAATTGCATCTCTAAAGGAACATGATTTTATCCTTGAGCTATGAAAGATGACTAGTTTAGACCAGTAAAAGTGCTGTGAAGGAACTGTCTGTAGAAGGGAAGGTCGTGAAAACATGTAACAGGCAATAAACAAGGATAGAGTGAAAATAAGAAAAGATTGTTGATAGGGGTTTGTGTGGGGTTCATATACTTGATTCTTTTTTTTCCTCTGTATTTCAATGTTCATTTTTCTCTTACTCCTTTTGATGCAGAAATACTCTAAATGTCACTGATGAGATTTCAACCAACTCCTACTTTTTTTCCTTCACACTTGATTTCATGAGAATTTTACCACATTCATGCTTTAATGTGAGGTCCATATTCAGTGCTCAAAGAGTTCATTGCCTGTTCCACATCCAGGATTTTTCATGTCTTTCCATAGTAAAAAAAGGGAGACATTCACCTTTTTTAGACTTGGTTTATCTCAAGAACAACATTTATTATTTTCCTTCCCAGCACCAACAATATTAAACTTCTTTTTTTTAAAAAAAATCATGACTTTGTGTTTTCAATTCAAATGTCATGGTTTGTAGGGGGTGTTTTATTCACCTTTAACTCTTTTATGCTTCTTTTCATAATAACATGAACATTTCATAGAATCTAAAACCTTTCTCTCTTGCCCACTGCAGGTAGAATGTCATCCTTATCTCAACCAGAGAAAACTGCTGGATTTCTGCAAGTCAAAAGACATTGTTCTGGTTGCCTATAGTGCTCTGGGAACTCAAAGATCTAAACTATGGTAATAAGGACAATGGAAATCACATATAAGACACAATTGTTGATAAAATATTTCTAGGCCTATGATACTCAGTTTTCTGGAGATCACTGAAAAGTGGCTCAGGGATGGGGGAGAACTTGTATCTCCAAGAAGATTCCAGATGATACTGAAGCTGCAGGCCACAAGACACATTTGAGAAGCCCTGGTCTAGAGTGGACACTTTCATCTGTTTCATAAGTCAGCTAACAAAACATATAGTATGAGCAATTTGGTATTTCTGCCTTTCCTTCCAGGGTGGAACAGAACACCCCAGTTCTCCTGGATGATCCAGTTCTTGGTGCTCTGGCCAAAAAGTACAAGCGAACCCCAGCCCTGATTGCCCTTCGCTACCAGCTACAGCGTGGGGTTGTGGTCCTGGCTAGGAGTTTCAATGAGAAACGGATCAAAGAGAACATGCAGGTGAGGAGGGCGGCTCTGAGCATCTGGCCTTCTACTCTGTACCCTCCACGAATTTGCTGCTTTGAAAGCTCTCCACACTTCTTTGGGCCAACTTGATTCACGTGGCATTTTGGATGCTCTATGTACATTCCTGGATACAATTAGAAATGGATAAAAAGCTGGGCAACGCTTGTAATCCCAGTACTTGGGAGGCTGAGACAAAAGAATTGCAGGTTTGCTGCTAGCCTCAGCTACTTAGTGAGGTCCTCTGCAACTCAGTGAGACCCTGTTTCAAAATAAAGAATAAAAAATAGGGCCGGGGGTGTAGCTCAGAGGTAGAATGCCCCTGGGTTCAATCCCAAATACTGCAAAAATAATAAATAAATAAATAAAAAAGAAGTGAATAAAAGACAAAGATTTTGAATTCAGCTTTCCATCAGCAATATTTTCTGTAGCCATGTGCCAGCAACATCTCTTTTCTTTCATTTTCTGAAATGAGGAAATCAGGTCAGGTGCTTTAGAGCCTATAAATTACTCTGGTTTCATTTTGCATTTCTCTGAATTCTCATATATTGGCTTAGTATATATTTATTCATTGTAAATTTAATTTTTAATCAAGTGTATTTTCAAATCGTGTTTAAGTAGATTATCTTTTTATTTTTGGTTGGAGACCTCTTTTATACCATTACATATAGTAGTGTTAACACTATGAGTAATAGAAAAAGCTACACCCATGATCCTGTGGTTTGGAAATTTTCCTTGGCTCCCACGAACTCCATCAGATTTTTCTGTACTACTGAGTTCCCTCTAGTATCTGCATGAATTTGAAGAATAATGAGTACCCTGTGCTCCACTATGTGGTTTGGGCTATAGTCAGGGGTGTCTATGTCTCCTATGCAGTATTTCATCCTCCAGCTAAGAAGCCCAGGATTCACCTCCTCACACTGCACAATCCTACGTAGTGAGGGCATCCTTGACAAGCCTTTTCTTTTGGAAACTCACATCAGGCACACAGGTGCCTCTAGGGAAATCTACTGGCCCATCTGCTTTACAAGACAGGACAAGACTCCAGGAGATTGGAAATCACTTCTTCTTTTAATGGAAAACATTATTTGTTCACAAACAAAAATTGTGAAGACTCGAATATGTGAAGTATTGGGGAACATTTTTTAATCTCTCCACCACATTTTTGTATTCTTGATATTATGGGGTCTGACATTCAGATGTACTTATTGAAATATCTTTTCCCAGCCTCTGCTTTTTCTTTTATTGTATGGTGTATTGTCATGAATAGACATTCCTTCCATCACTGTTTCTAATTCTTCTTGTCTTGTCTTTCTGGTTGATAAGTGCTACACCTTTTTTGTATGTGGAACATTGCTGAACATGGTAGTGGTTGCCTATAATTCCAGTACTTGGGAGGCTGAGACAAGAGGATTTCAGGTTTGAGACCAGCCTCAGAAACAATATTTGGAATATTACATCATTCTTCTACAAAATCTTGCAGAAGTGTTATAGCCTTTCCTTTCATGTACAGTCTTAACTGGAATTGCATTTAATACTGTGTAAAATTTTGTTCCTTAAATACATATATTCATAATTTTAAATGGATAACCAAATTTCCCAATATCACTCTATGTATTTCTATCCTTTCTCCTGTAGTCAATTAACTTATTTACTTTTCTCTACCATCTTTTATTATGTTGAAAAGTAAGTATTACTGTCAAAATGGTAACTCTCCCAACTCCCTCTCTTATTTAAGAATATCTGCTTATTCTTGACTGATTCCCCTGTTATATAAAATTTAGACATACTTACCAAAATCCACATAGAATATTTCAGTATTTGCCTGATACTATATTGAAACTGTTCATCAGTTTGGCGACAAATGCTTTTATGACATTATTGGGATTTTCAAACCATATTCATAATATCAATTTCCAATTATTAAGGTGGTCTTTTGCTATATTTCAAGAAATTTTATAACTTTCTGTATTAAGGAGTTTGTATATCTGCTGGTAGATTTAATCAGGGAAAACTGATACTTTTGACTGGCTTTGGATAATATTTTCATTTTTCAAAATTTTTTAAATGTACAGAAATATTTTAAAGAAATATGAATTAAAATTATATTACATAAATTCATTAGCTGTTAAATTGTTGATACTTCTGATTCTCTCTGTTTTTCTCTGTATCATTTTTTAGAGCACTACTAAGTACTTATGGGCTCATTTGTTTCAATGTGTTACTAATTAGTGACCTTCATTTTGAAGACTTAACTGGCCAGAATTTGCACATTGAAGTCTTCTTCAAGACACTTTCTCAGCCTTTGGACATATCATCATTAGCAGTTGGACAATTCCTGGTTTAAATTGTGTTTGAAGTGAACATTTTAACTGTTCTTTGATGGGGTAGAGAAATCCAACTATATGCA
>PVJS01015521.1:23022-38881 GCA_004027185.1 Glis glis
TGTGTGTGTGTAGAGAGAGAGAGAGAAATGAATTTCTCTTTACTTTTACATGTTATTTGCTATACATGTAAGTGTTCTGCTGGATGACTTTTAATAAGTTCTGGCAGCATCTTAGGTATTTAAAATATTATTTCTGCACCATTCAGTGTGATTTATGTGGAATTTCCAGATAGGCAAACATGCAGTCTAAATATAATAACAAGTTTTCTACTGTTGTGATAGGTTTTTGAATTCCAGTTGACTTCAGAGGACATGAAGGTCCTAGATGGCCTGAACAGAAATGTTAGATACATTGCCATAAAGATGTAAGTAACTTTGGTAAAAAGGGTTTTCTCAGTTTATTTTCTGAAAAGGAGTATAACGTGGTTGCTAAACTTAACTCAATATAAGGAAGATAGAGAAGCATTTGAGTCAGAGACAAGACAAGAACTTTCTGGAACCTTATTCCCAGCCTCTCTCAGAGTTTAGTTTTTTGATACAGGCACAAGGTGAGTGGAGCCAAGTTCAGCTTGATCTACTGCTCATGCATTTCTGCACTTTTTCCATGGAAGATACTGGCTCAACCTTTCATTCATTGCCATATCTACATCTTTCATGTTACCTCTGAATTTTACATGTATTTTGTGAGTATATGCTCTGGATATTCCAAGGTAGCTTATTCCAGCATTGCCAAAAATCAATTTCACATTATTTTCTCCAAAACCTGTTTAATTCCTTATGAGATGAAAGAAATTTCCAGCAACCCCGTGACCCAAGTCAAACATTCTCATCTGTTCTGAATGGAATTGTTGAGAAGATCCTGTCTACCTAATGTCTTTAAGAGTTGCAAATCTCTCACTTCCTCTTCACTGTGTGTTTGTTCAGGACCCAAATGCTGCATTCATCTAGAGAACAGCTGCCCCTGATGCGATCACTAGAACTCCTGGCTTTGATTTTCTGAGATGTGAAGATATCAATGTAGAGATCAAGAAATTAGAGAGAGGACAGATCAAAAACCATGGGAATAGTGTGCAGAAAAATGCTCCCTTGTTAGAATTTAGAGCCAACAAAAGATATTTATCCCTTATTCATGCTATATATAAAGCTATATAGTATGAGAAATGACATAGATCATAAATGAGGTGAAGCAAGGAATATGCATTTCTACTCCTGGTAGGAAACTTAATTCCCAACAGACATATGAATGATAGGAATTAACAGAATGCAAAATTAAAAATAATAAAAATAGCTATATAGATAGATATCATTGTTAATTTATTATCAGTATAGAGGAAAATAAAATAAGATAGGGATGCAATGCAAAGAGAAAAAAAGAATGGCACATGATCAATATTTTTTACTGAAAAAATAATTTTAAAATTATCTTTAAATATCTTTAAAAGTAATCATGTTTATTTATTACCTTATATTTTGTGTTATTTTTATAGAGAGATTGGGTACAGTAAGCTTCTTAGATATGAGGTTTTATTTTATGCATGATATTTTTTCTATTTCTGAATCTAACACTGTGTTCTATCTGGTGGGATGTTAGCAAATATTTACTGAACTAGTGAAATTGAAATGAAATTGCTACCAGTTACCTGTATCAGCCAAAGGATTACTCATGTTGAGCATATAGCTAGACTTCTCTGTGTTAAAAACAAGGCTGAATCCACCCCTCCTTTCAATGAGAATTTGTATAAAAAGAAATGTGTATCTCTTTGCTTATTTGACAGGTGCATATGTATGAATAGACTCTGGATTTTCTGTGTGCTAAGTCTCAGGGAAAGGAACATAATTTGATCACCCTACTGATTTTTTTTTCAAAATCTATTATAAAGTCATTTTTATGAAAGTAAGAAAGGCAGATTTTACAACTCACCAGAAAATAAAATTTTAAACTGTCACCCAATGCTTTCATAGAAATCACATGTACCACAAACAGAGGCATTGAATCCTTTACTCACTCTTCTTTCTCATTTTAGGATGAGTGCCCACCCTAATTATCCATTTTCTGATGAATATTAACATGGAAGCTGTTTTGCTCAACATTCTCACTGCCAAAAATGAAAACAACTGACCACAAAACCAGAGGAAGGAAGATTTATTTGCTCAGTTTTTTGAGATTTGGGGTTCACTCCATGTGAGGCCAGGATCTGAAGTTCTACAGGCATGGCTGTGGGAAGCAGAGAGAGAGAGCTCGAGGACTCTGCTCTCACATCATGGAGACTTGAAGCAGAGAGAAGCAAACCCGTGCATTCAAAGCACAGCCCCTAAGAACACACCCCTAGGGATCCACCTTTTCTGGCCACACCCCACCTGCCTAGATCACCACCCAGTAACTCCAGCAAAATAGAGTTATCTACTGATGAGATTACAACCCTCAGGGCTTGATTGCATCAATGTTATTTTAACATAATTGGTATTGAGCTCTTCCTGCTCACAATAAGTGGTCATTAACTTTATCTGCTTCTTAGAGTCACCCCATGTACCGGATCAAATGATTACATTATGTGCATAAAGGAAAGTACTTAGTTAGTTGCAAACAGCTAACCAGAGTCCCCATCAGAATTCTCCCATCAGACTACGTGTTCTTCTCACAGATTAGATTTCAAAGTCTGAAATGCTCAGGTATTCCTTAAGTAAGGCACCTGGACACTGTACCCCTATGGGGTGCATGTTTTGTTTGGCCAATGTGAGTCGTGTAAAACTTGTGTATTCCATGTTCCCAAGGAAGTATCCAACTTACTTGAGGAAATGGAAAATGACCTCCCCTAAGTGTTCACCATACCAAATGTCCTTGGGCTTGTTTTTCAGCTGAATTCCTGGTCAATAGAGATGTTTAAAGTTTACTAAGGGTTGATAATTTATTAACGACTTGTTTATGCCTGTCACAGGAAAATATTATAATTCCGTTCAGGGTTCTGAGAAGTTCCCAGGTTTGGGGATGGGAAACTCACCTCAGGACCTTCACGGTCCTTGGCTTCCATGTTGAAAAGAATTCCAGCATGCACCAAAGACAAAGACAGAGGTTTTATTTAGGAAAAGTGGGGAAACATGTTCAAGGGAGAATGTGGGCCACCTCAAGAGTGTGAGAGGCCCCTTGGATCTTTGCAATCCTTTTCTTATAGGGGACCACAAGAGGGGGGTGGCTAGGGGCACATGGCAGGGATGGGGTAACATGGGAGGCCGGTCTCCTTTCTTTGAATTCTCAGGTTCTCACCACTCATTAGTGGGTGCTGGGTGATGCCTGGGTTTGACCAAAAAAAAAAAAAAAAAGGTGAGACTTCCTTTGGGATTTTTTTTGTAGGCATCCCAGGAAGTTAAGGCCTGAAGATAGGGTGCTGTACCTGACAAACATGAGACTTCCTTTGGGATTTTTTCTTTAAATACATGGCGGTTGAATTTTAAGGTTAAATTTTAATATGAAACATCCTTATAAATTAAATAATTGATGTAATTTTTAACATTAATTGACTTAAAAAACAACAACATTTCCTTTTTTTTTTGCAGTACTGGAGATTGAACCCAGGGGCAGTCCACCTCCGAGCTACACCCCCAGCCCTATTTTTTGTTCTTTATTTTGAAACAGGGTCTCACTAAGTTGTGGAGGGCCTCACTAAGTAGCTGAGGCTGGCCACAAACCCAGATCCTCCAGTCTCAGCCTCCCAAGTACTGGGATTACAAGCGTGTGCCACCACACCCGGCTCAAAAAACAACAAAATTAAGTTTGTAAAACTGACTTTTTCTTTATGTGGGTTTTGAAATCTAGCCCCAGACATACAGTGTTGAGAGATACTTAGGGGGGGAGTAAGTTCTGAAGAGGTCTATAGGGGGAGAGACCATCTAGATTGGACTTGATGCAGAACATTTTAGCCAGAATCTTTCAGTAGTAGTACTAATAATTAAAGTTTCAGTATTTAGAAAGACAAAGTATTTTGTCCATCTGAGGTTCCACAATCCATGAAAAGCTCACTTGGACACTGGGGACAAAAGCTGATGATTTTCGTTAAATTAACGGTTGTCAATTTTGAAGCTGTTCCCAAGGTAGTCAAGTATGTCTCAACACTAGCATGATATAAAAAGGGATACTCTAGCTGAATTAAAAAGGAATCAAAATACACTTTGTACGTAAGTTAAAGTCCTAATTGGATTTGTACCATCCTCCCATTTTGTTCTCCGAAGATTAAATGCTACATGTGTAAGTCTGCCTAAATAGGTAGCTTAAACCTATGTCAAAATGTCTGCAGCAGTTTGTCATAAAGTTTAGTCTTCTTTTTAATAAAAAAAGAATTCCAGGAAGTTCAGGTGTGAAGGTAAGCCATTATGATTAAAAACTGTAAGCTTGGCCTATTGAGGACCCAAGTAAAGGACAGATGGGCTATTATTATTAAAAGTGTATAGACCAGGCCTATTGAAGAACTTTGCCTAAAAAAAGGGCAGGCCAAATCTGCTATTATAATTAAAAATGTGACCCATTAAGGGCTTTTGTCTAAGAAAGCTCAGGCCCTGTAAAATGAAGTTAAGGATTATGAAGTTTCTAGATTTTAAAACTATATTTTCCCTTTCCTTCCCAATTTATCCCCTTTCTACCTAATATTTTATTTCTTCTATCCTACCTCATGCCCAGTGTTGAATAATTTATTAACTATCGACACACTTGTCCTATAAGTTGTGTAACACAGTTGGATAATTTATTAATTATCGATACATTTGTCCTATAAATTGTGTTACCCAATCGGATAATTTATTAACTATCAATATACTTGTCTTCTAAAGTGTAACCCAATCACACTTTCAACTTTGTGGTTGGAAGTAATGTCTTAATGGTGGTGGTGAGTTACATGGAGCTAAGCATTTAGGTAAACAGTTACATAATATTACATGCATAATCCAAAATATAAGAATAGTAATCAATCATGTAAAAATATTTACCCAAGAATCTAACCATGATGTACCAAAAAACTTCTGTGAATATGCTATAGGAATCTCAGATATTAAGCTAGTGATCCTCTTTGAATTATCAGTAATACTAAACAACACATCTTTGGGAATTCTTTGCAACCCAGATGGGGTGCACTTCACCTAATTTCTTATTTATCATCGCTAAAACCAAAGCAGTGTCATTAAAAGATTTAATTATCAAATAAGCAAGCCTTTCATTTAACTATCAATCTAGGATTGAGACAGAAGCCTGGCTATGTCCTTGAAGACCAGCCTAGAGACAATATAGAATAATAAAGCTTTCCTCATAGACCCCCTCTGAGGTACCAAGCAGGGCCTCGCCAGACAGCTAAGACCACAAGATAAGGCAGCAAAGTCCAGCAAGATAAGGCATATACTTGCTAGATAAAAGAGAAACAATGCACAGACTAACTGTTGTTCTGCTTCTTCATCTTGCTTACACTATGTAAAAAATTTCCACTCACTCCTCCCTTCTGAAAATTAAGTTATAATTGTATAAAAGAACTTGCATGTTCTGGGCTTGGAGCTCAGATCCAAAGCTTTGCTCGCTGGGCCTTCACCAGTGAATAAAGACACTTGCTTTATCCTATTCCAGCCTCTGTCTCTTGTTCTCCATGGACCAAGCCTCCTGCAACATTTTGGCAAGCCAGACAGGAGGCATTTTGGGGCTGGTCTGCTCCCAGAGATGGTACCCTGGGCATTTTTGCCTCCTCCAGTCTGTGTCTTGGGAGTTGGCCTCCCCAGTCGCATATGTTGATCTACTGAGCATGCAAGAGGCCATTTTGCGACCATGTGGGAGACCTCACCTGGAGGTGGTCGACTCCAGGATTAACAGCTGCCAAGGTTTTAGGCCCAAGATGGAACAGGTCATTATACAGCACTGTCATCTGAATCACAGTAGGCTTCCCTGGGGCTCAGTCAGGTCCAGCTATCAGAATAGTGGAAAAGGCGGCTAATTACCCCCCTGGGAATTCCCTGAGTAGTGTCCAAAGGTCACAAAACTGTAATTCAGTTCAGGATTCGGGTTGGGTGTGTGTGAATGGTGAGTTCAAGTTTGTGACTGAGACAGACATTGGGGTCAGACTCCGATTTGCACCTCACAGTGCCAAAGCGAGTGTTGAGTTTACTGCCTGGATCCAGGGCCATCCCGTCATGGCTAAGTGGCAATCCAGCAAACCTAAAACATCCTTGGTCTGACCAATCTGGATGCTGATATCCATTTGCCTATGCCAAGGGATGGTTAAAATACCTCCGCGAGGGGGATGGCTGGGCACAGACGAAGTGAGTGTTGTCTGTTATTTGTTTAAGGTGTCCCAGCATGAGGCTGGACTCTCTAGGCAGAAATGGGAGGGAAACAGAGTAAACCCACTCCCCTAGCACTCATGATCAGAAATTTGAGAAAGGTTTATACAGGTGATTATGGATTCACGCTAACCTCAGGATGGTAGCCTACTCTGTGCAAAGTAAAATGGCTGACCTTTGGAAAAGATTGGCCATCAGAAGGCTCACTATATCCAGACATCACTGACACATTTGGGATCAAGTCACAGGCAGCCCAGATTGTTCGGACCATTTCCCTTACATTAACACACAGCCCCAGCTGGTTCAGAACCCCCCTTCCACATGGCTGCAAGGTCTGATCTCCCAGATCTTAGTTGTCAAAAGGCAGGACTCCAAGAGTCAGTCAGGAAGTCAGTCAGGAAATCACAGGCAGCAACCAGGTAAAGCCCAACTACTGACCATTTTAGAAAGACCCCCAGAGGATCCAGACCCACCTCCACCATATGTCTCCCAGACACTACAGTAGCTGCTAGCCACACCAGCACCTTCAGCACTTCCTCACACATCACCATCTCCTGGCCCATCTGAACAGCCCTCTAGTATGCTAAGAGTGACCCCAACTCCACCATACTTCTGTGCCATTCCCACAGCAACATCTGATTCGGCCACAGATGAGTCCCCTCCTCCACCACCACCACTATACCTACCACTGCCAGTGCAAGCACTGATGGGCCCTACTTGGAACCCTGTTCAAGAAACTCTACTGCCATCTGGTGGCCAGTTACCTCTAAGGTCAGTTCAGGGGATCCCCACCATGGACAGACATAGACAGTTGCAGTGTAGTCCACTGATGCTTGTGTATCAACCTTTTACTAGAACAGATCTCTTGAATTAGAAACATCATACTCCCTCCTTTACTGAGAAGCTGTAGATCCTGGCTGACCTCCTCCAGTGCATTTTCCAAATGCACAATCCTATTTGGCCTGTCGCTAACTTCTCCAGAGTCTTCTCAACATTAAAAAAAGATGTCATGTTCTGTAAGCAGCAACCTACTGGGCTAAAGAAAATGCCCCAACAGAAGCCCAGATCCCCCAGGTTTATACTCAAAAATGCCTGCTGGCAACAGACTTCAAATGGAGCCCAAATAACCCCAGAGACATGGCAAAACTAGAGGCATATCGAGAAGCCCTCCTCCAGGGACTTGGAAGGGGAGCATCAAGACCACCATCATTGCCAAGGTTAGGGAGGTCCTTCAGAAGCTTGATGAGAGCTCCAGTGCCTGTTATGAGCAGCTGCATTTGACCCGGAGGCACATGAAAACCAGTAAATGGTTAACACCACCTTCGTTAGTCAGAATGGTAGTGACATCTGTCACAAGCATCAGAAGCTGGAGGGATTTGTAGGAATGAATGCTCCCCAACTCCTTGAGGTAGCAAATAAGGTCTTCATTAATCACGACATTGAAGAGAAACAGAAAACAGATCAGAAAATGTGACAAAATGCTGACCTCATCGCAGCAGCACGGAGGAGTACAGCGCTCCGTGACGAGGCAAACCAAAAACCAACCAGTCAAGGGTGTCCTCATTCCTGATGCCCAGGGACACCCAAAAGGAAAGACGGATCTTCTCCTCCATGACCAGTGTGCATTCTGCAAGATTATTGGGCACTGGAAAAACATATGTCCTAAGAGAGGTCAGGGGCCCTAGAAGTCATGAGGTCCCTCTCCAGATCCTCTTCTGGCAGTTGGACAGGCTGGTTTGTTTGATGACTGAAGAATACTGGGCCCCAAAGCCCCTGAGGAGCACATAGTCTGAATGACCGTGGAGGGGCACAATCTTCAGTTCATTGTCAACACTGGGGCAGACATTCGTAACCAGTCTAACAATACGGATGATGTATACATGTTTTCTTTAAAGAGACTGGAATTTTGGGGTGTGCTAGCAGAGGATGTCTTTGTAATCAGTCCCCAGGGAAAGTCTTAGACGTTGTATCTCTAAAATGTTTGCTGATAAACAAAACCCCACATGTTCTCAAATTCAGTGCTGGTGGAATATGTGTGACTTCAGTGGAAGGAGACTCATGCTAAATTGTACCGTATTTCTTGCATACTTTAACCCATGCACCTTTCTGTGTTTATTTTACTTTAGAATCTCACAATACAAATAATATTCATTGCTATAATTATATACTAAGTGCAGCAAATCCTGCTAGCAAATCATTGATCTCTATAGTGTTAGTGGGGGACCTCTGATGTCAATGATTAATCAGTGATTTCCTAGGATTGGAAAAGTTCCTGGGATGCCCTGCTCTTCTAATGAACTAGGGAAGACACAGGCACACTAGGGTGGACAAATAACTCCAAATGCTGAATTAACACAGGACACAGGGAAAATTGACTTTTGTGAAGGTCACTGTTTGTGTCTGAAGTAACTCTCAATTATGTGGATATTCTCAGTACAATTTTTGTTGTTTCTCTAAGTTCCCCAAAGTGAGGCACAGATGCCACCAAATCAGCTATAGATCCTGGCTCCATGATATGGATTCTGCTGATTTGTACCAAAGTCAGGAGGAGATACAACTGGCCTTCTGAAGCAATAATTCAGATGGTGTGGAAACAAGACATATTCTATACTTCAAGGTATTTTTTTATTTATATATATATATGGTGTTCCTTTATGTAAGTTAATGATCGTGGTGGTTTATAGTGACATTCATATGATTAGTTCTGTAGATGTTGGTGAATTTTGCTCATAGGTTCAACTTTATTCACATATTTGCATACTGCATTATTATTGAACTCAAGAGAAAATGATGACTTTCGCATGAAGGCTACCTTGAAATTCATGATTTTAATGTAAATTCTCTTTGCTTTTTTGAATCTAAGTTAAAATCAGCGTGACTTATCATAAAAGTGGAATCAGACAAACTATGATGAAGCTTTTGTCTCCTTCATCTCCTGAATGACTTTCTATACGTTCTGATTGTTATAAATATCAATTATTGCCATTATCGAGGAGAGACAGCATTATACAGGTGGTGCACACCTGTATTCCAAGTACGTGGGAGGCTGAGAGAGGAGGATCACAGATTTGAGGACAGTCTCAGCAGAGAGTAGCCAAACTCTGATTAACCAAGCTAGATCCTGTTTAAAAAAAAAAAAAATATATATATATACATATATATATATACATATATATGTATATATATATAATCACTGAATCTCTTTAGTATGTAAATTTTATACATACTAATAAAAAACAATTTATTGTTTTACACAGCATGTTGATGTCTCAAATTTCACATTTAGTATGCTTTTCCTTGTCATTACTCTGTGTCTTTTTTTTTTGTTACTGGGAATTGAATCCAGGGACATTCTACTATTGAGCTCCACCGCCAGCCCTCTTAAAAATTATTATTTATTTTGAAATAGAGTCTCTCTAAGTTGCTCAGGATCTCACCAAGTTGCTCAGGCTTGCCTCAAACCTGCAATCCTCCTGTCTCAGCCACAAAAGTACTGAGATTATAGGTGTGAGTCATCATATCTGGCCTACTCTGTGTTCTTTACTAAAACTAAAATGTACCTAAAAAAAAAAGAGTTAAAATACTGAAAAATACTGCCTGTAAACTTCCTGGCTTGGAGGTTGACTGTAATGTCAGTGGTTTCTCTGTTAGAGCTATAATTAATGATTCTTTTCTTCTTTCAAGAAGACAGTGTCTAGAGAAGTGTTTTGGGATAAATGCTTCTAGAGTGAGATGCATAAACGAATTACTACTGCGGTTGGATTTTCTGGTAGACTTGAGCATTGCATAGTACTACTGAAAGTGGACTAAATAGAATTTTACATCCACTACTTACAACTCTGGGCAAATTACTGGAAAAGATAGGGTGTTGGGGGGAAATGGGTGGCTAATAAGTGTGTATGAAAATTATTGGTTCTTGTTAGTGCAGGTTGGATTGAAACACAAGGGTACAGATGGTCTCCTAAAATTAAAGTGAGCAAAGTAGAGAGTTCACGACACTGGAAGGAATTATGATTCCAATATTGTCCTCATACCTCTTAGTTGTGTAACAAGGAACTCATTGCATGTAATTTATTTATTCATTTATTTATTTATTTATTTATTTATTTATTTATTTATTTATTTGCAGTACTGGGGATTGAACCCAGGGACATTCTACCTCTGAGCTCCACCCCCAGCCCTATTTTTTATTCTTTGTCTTGAAACAGGGTCTCACTGAGTTGCAGACGGCCTCACTAAGTAGCTGAGGCTGGCTGCGAACCTGGATCCTCCGGTCTCAGCCTCCCAAGTAGTGGGATTACAAGTGTGCACCACCATGCCCGGCTCATTGCATGTAGTTTAAATTCTCACTTTTCTGTAAGTCATAAAGAAATTGTCAAAGAGCAGTTGCGAAGACACAGGAAGACTTATTCACTTAGGGCAAAGTGCCATGAAAGACAGGGATGGATCATGGACACCACTTAGCCCTCAGCCATGGAAAACCTATTTTTTGGTGCATTGTAACTATACATCATATTGGGGTATAGGATTATAGAATCACACATGCACGCAACTCCCGGAGCACTTCCTTCTGAGTCCTGTCGCCTCTGTCCCTCCTCCTCCTCTTGGTACATGTCATTGAGTTTGGGATTGGTAATTTTGTACACATAAGTAGCATTATTTCAACTGTTACACTCTTTACACCTTCGTTCCTCCTCCTCCTTCCCTAAACCTATTCAATCACTACATTTGAATTTCTGCTCTTCCACCTGATGTAACCCTTATTTCCAAATTTCTAACTTCCACATATTAGATCAAAAATATATCTATTGCCGGGCTTGGTGGCGCACGCTTGTAATCCCAGTACTTTGGCAGTCGGAGACCGGAGGATCCGTGTTCGCGGCCAGCCTCAGCTCTATCTCTCTCTCTCTGTCTCTCTCTGTCTCTCTGTCTCTCTCTCTCGACTTAGTGAGGCCCTCCGCAACTCAGTGAGACCTGGTTTCAAAATAAAGTATAAAAAATAGGGCCGGGGGTGTAGCGCGGAGGTAGAATGCCCCTGAGTTCAATCCCCGGCACCGTAAAAAAAAAAAAATACATCTATTTGTTTTTTGGGACTGGATAATCTCACTCAGCATAATGTTCTCAAGTTCCATCCATTTTCCTGCAAATGACATGATTTTGCTCCTTTTATGGTTGAGTAAAATTCCCTTGTGTGCATATGCCATAGTTTTATGATCCATTCATCTGTTGATAGACAACTAGGCTGGTTCCATAATGAGGTAGTGTAAATTGTGATGCAATGAAGATGAATATGCAAGTATTCAAATATTATTCTGATTAATAGAATGTCTTCTTTTTATTTACTCCTGCCATCATAATGTGCAACAAAACACCAGAATTTATTCCTCCTCTGTAACAACTTTGTGTTCCTGATGGATCTCCATCTTCCCTTCTCTCTGTGAATCCAATAATCCTACTACTGGGTATAGATTCAAAAGAAACCAAATAAGTATACTGAAGAGGTATCTGCTCTCCCATGATTATTGCTGCACTACCCACAATATTATCCACAATAGAAAACAGGGAGAATCAACTTAAATGTTCGTTGGAAGGAGGTATTGGAAAATTATAGTCTGTATACACAATGCAATATCATTTCACTATTAAAAATTAAAATCTTATCACTTGCAACATGGATAAATGTATGGGAGATATACACACAATATGATTATAAATATATACATACATACATATGTGTATATATTATATACAAATATATACATACATACATATGTATGAATGTATATATGTATACATCACATTTGTTTTTGTAGTACCAGGGATTGAACCCAGGGGCATTCTACCTCCGAGCTACACCCCCGGCCCTATTTTTTATCCTTTATTTTGAAACCAGGTCTCACAAAGTTGCGGAGGGCTTCACTAAGTAGCTGAGGCTGGCCGTGAACTCCATTACATTTTAAAATCCATTCTTCTAAGGACAGATTATAGATCAGGCGTAGAGCTATTGCCTAATATTTGGAATGCCCTTGTTTAGAACCTCAGCACAGCAAAAAGAATCTATTCTTCCACTGATGAGCATTTAGGTTGATTCCATGTCTTGGATATTCTAGATAATGCTACAATCAACATGAGAATGAAGATACCTCTTCAACATATGTAGTTAGTTTCTTTTGGATACATACACAGTAGCAGGATTATTGGATCATAGAGGGGAGGGGTGATGGAAAGAGATCCATCAATGGGTACAAAATTATAGTCAGATTGGAGGAATGAGCTCTGGTTCTCTATTTCACAATACAGTGACTCTACCTACCCCATCCCACCCCAGAAACATCTGTAATTGCAGTTATCTCCCACTCTGAGCCACAGACTTCTAGCCAAATTAGTCTTTGGAACTAATGGATCTGAAGGAAACAAAATAGTCCAGTTCAAGGGAAAATAACTTTTTATTTGTTTTAGGAAGGGGACAAAATTTGAGGGCTTTTGTTTCCTGATCTATGCATTTATCTCCAGCTGAGTCTGAATTGTTAAGCAGCATGGGTTAGAAGTGCCATGCCCCATCACCAGTATCTGAATGAAACCTCTCTCCATAACTAAGCACACGCAGAGGCTACTAGCTACTAACAGAAATCATGAAAATGGCCTTTGTCAAGGTTATATATAGAATGTCCCCTGAAGAGTTCATGTATTAATGTTCAGAATTGATGTAATTCAGTCATGAGGGCTGTAATCTCATCAGTAGACAAATCCATTTTGATGGATTTATTGGTTGGTACCCTAGGCAGGTGGGGTGTGGCTGGAGAAGGTGTGTCTCTCAAGTGTGGGGGACCATGCTTTTGTCTTTTTTTCCTTTTTGCTTCAAGCCTTGTGATGTGAGAGCAAAGCCATTGCTTTCTCCCTCTTTCTGCTTTCCACAGCCAGGCTCTGAGGATTGCATAGCCCAGCAATAAATGGATTGAACGCCAAATCTCAAAAAAAAAAAAATGTGTGAGCAAATATATCTTCCTTCCTCTGAGTTGTATGGTCAGTTTCCTTGGTTTGTGGCAGTGAGAATTTTGACTCAGACAGCTTCCACATTAATATTCATCAAAAAATGGATAATAAGGGTGGGCACTCATCCTAAAATGAGAAAGAATAGTGAATAAAGGATTTGATGCCTTTGTTTGTAGTACATGTGATTTCTATGAGACTACATTGAGTGACAGTTTAAAGATTTATTTTCTGGTGAATCGTAAAATCTGCCTTTCCGACTTTCATAAACATGACATGATAAGAGATTTTCAAAAACTGTTCAGTAAGTTAATGAAATTATGTTCCTTTTGCCCTGAGACTTAATACACAGAAAATTCAGAGCTGAGTATTTAAACATATGCACCTGTCAAATAAGCAAACTGATACACATTCTTTTTTTATAACAAATTCTCAGTGAAATCAAAGGTTGATTCTGCCTTGTTTTGAACAAGAAGTCCAGCTGCATGCTCGGCATCAGTAAGGCCTCTGGCTGAAACAGGTTACTGGTAGCAATTTTATTTCAATTCACTAATTCAATAAATATTTCCGAATTGCCCACCACATTGAACACAGTGTTAGAATCAGATACAGGAAAAAATATCATGTATGAAGTAAAATCCCATATTGAAGAAGCTTACTGTACAATGTCTCCATTTGGAAACAACACAAAATATTAACTAATAAAATGATTACTTTTAAAAATAGTTAATGAAAATTTTTAAATTATTTTTCAGTAATGAATCCTGATCATTTGCCATTCTCTCTGTCTCTTTGTATTGTGCCCTATCTCATTTTAGTTTCCTCTATACTACTAATAATTTAACAATGATATCTATATATACCAATTTTGATTATATTTAATTTTGCATTCTATTAATGCCTATCACTCTTATTTCCATTGAGAATTATGTTTCCCACAGGGAGAAGGAATACACATTCCTTGCTTAACTTATTTATAATCTATGTCATCTCTCATACTATATAGCTTTATATATAGCATAACTAAGGAATAAAGACCTTTTGTTGGCTCTAAGTCCTCTCTAACAATGGAGCATTTTCCTGCACACTGTTTCCATGGTTTTTGATCTGTCCTCTCTAATTTCTTGATCTCTACACTGATATCTCTACATTTCAGTAAATAAAAGCCAGGAGTTCTAGTGATCGCATCAAAGGCAGCTGTTGGAATACCCAGAGCATATACTCACAAAATACATGTAAAATTCAGAGGCCTACATAAAAGATATGGCAATGAATGAAAGGCTGAGCCAGTATCTTCCATGGAAAAAGTGCAGAAACGCATGTGCAGCAAATCAAGCTGACCTTGGCTCCACTCACCTTGTGCCTGTATCAAAGAACTAAACTCTGAGAGAGGCTGGGAAGAAGGTTCCAGAAAGCTCTTGTCTCGTCTCTGACTCAAATACATCTCTATCTTCCTTATATTGAGTTAAGTTTTATCAACCACATTATATGCCTTTTCAGAAAATAAACTGAGAAAACCATTTTTACCAAAGTTACTTACATCTTCAGTGCAATGTATCTAACATTTCTGTTCAGGCCATCTAGGACCTTCATGTCTTCTAACGTTAACTGGAATTCAAAAACCTGTGGTAGAAATGTTTTTATTACATTTAGACTGAGTGTTTGCCTATCTGGAAATTCCACATAAATCACACTGAGTGGTACAGAGATAATATTTAAAATACCTAAGATGCTGTCAGAAGTTATTATTAGGCATCAAGCAGAACACCTAAGTGAAAAACACATAGTGGGTAAAAGTAAAGAGAAATGCTTCTTGCTTGTTTTGGCTGAAGTCTTCTTTTCTTGCAGAAAAAGAAGACAGTGAAGTCAAATACCATTTTTGGTATTTGAGGAGCACAGTAGTGAGAAGCCATCTCCAAGGGGCCTTGGTAGCCATGCCCCTGTGGTCTTCTTCATTGCAGTGAGGAGCATACTTGCTCTTCAGTCTGACTTCTTGGCTTGCAGCTTGTAACCTTTCTTTACTATTGTTCCAGACTTCTGGCATTTCCAAATCTTGGGGGTTTTCTTGTGACCTTGTCTTCAACCTCATGCCTCACAAATTGCCCCATTTGGGCCTGCTTTCGTGGATTCTAAACCAACCACACATTTCCTGGCATCCCAGGCCTTCTTGTGAAATCTGCGGGGAAGTCTCCGTGACACTTTTTTTCCAGCAAAGCCATTATTACGGGAACGAAGAGATTGACCGCCAACAGAAGGGTCCTCACACCTTGTTTAATCATCGCCACTGGGCCTTTTCAATGACATCCTCTAGTTCCCTCTCCAACCTGGACACTGTTCGCTCTGGGCCCATCCAGGCTGCCACTGGACCCAACTCCATCTGCTTCCTCCTTCCATTCAGAAATCTTACTTTCAAGCCGGGCGTGGTGGCGCCTGCTTGTAATCCCAGTACTTTAGGAGGCAGAGACCGGAGGATCCGGGTTAGCGGCCAGCCTCAGCTCTCTCTCTCTCTCTCTCCCTTCCTTTCTCTCTCTCTCTCCCAGTCTCTCTCTCTCTCTCTCTTTACCTAGTGAGGCCCTCCGCAACTTTGTGAGACCCGGTTTCAAAATAAAGTATAAAAAAATAG
>PVJS01015522.1:5277-38875 GCA_004027185.1 Glis glis
AAAAAAAAAAAAAAAAAAGAGGTAGGAGTGAGGGACGCGAGAGCCTCTGCGAAGTCTCCTTCAGCCCAAGTTCATCCTGACAGAGGGACTCTTATTGACTGAGCTCTGCTCATGTGCCTACCCATTGGCCAGAGGTTCAAACAATAGGAGAATCTCATTGGCTAAGCTTGCCCCGCCCATTTGCAGAGCACTAGGTTGACCATCCTACCGAGAGGATGAGGATGAGGTCCAGCAAGTCATTCACTGACAGTAAAACCAGAAATCGAGTAGAAAGCAGGCAGGATGGGTGTTAGACAGACACAGACACAGACACGGGACAGAAAATGGCATAGCAAAGGTCATCGGCGGTCCAGCTCAGGAAAGCTTATTTTCCCAAGAATCCCAATTCACTCAGTATCTACTTATTATCAAGTGATTAGAAAGTCTGTCCTGAGTCTCCAGGGAGGAGGGAACCGGGGAGGAGGAACAGTGGCTGCCGTAGCTGCACCCATGGGACCCTCACCTCTCCCAGGGCAGTGAGCTGGGCATCTCGCACCCAGGGCCTCATGCCGACCTCATAACAGCCACTCAAGGTCACAGACTTTGTAGATGAGGCCACCAAGGCTCTGCTGAGGGACTGCCCTGGGCACAGGGCTCCCAGAGGCAGGACCTGCAGGTACAGCTGGCAGGCCCCAAAGCCTGGGCCATGCACACTGTGCCACATGGGTTCTCAGGAGGCAGAGGCGAGATTCGGGGGGAATGATAAGGAGCAGGAACGGTGAGCGAGGGAGGGCGCCTGGGGAAACCCGGAGGAGCCAGCCTGGCAAAGCAGGACTCCAAAGCCTGGTGTCTTGTCACCTGAACCACAGATGCTGCCGGCACCTCCCCTCCTCACAGTTGGGCTCCCTCTAACCCCATTTCATTTGACCATGAGGTAGGACACATGTGTACCATATAGTGACTGAGTCACAGGCACCCAGTGTCCTGGGGACCATTGGCTCACAGGTGAATGTCCCCAGGGTGCTGGGGAAGGCAGGGGTGGCCAGCTCACAGCTGTCTATGTGTTAGGTAACATCATGGAGTTTTCTGGATACCTTTTACTCTCCTTCCACACTCCACTTGGTCTTTAAAAACCCAAGGGTCAAAATCAGGGAAAATAGGTATGGTGGCGCACACTTATAATCCCAGTACTTGAGAGGCTGAGATGGGAGGATGGCAGTTTTTTTTTTCAACGTATTTAGGAATACTTTAATTTTTTTTAAAAAAGGCAATAGGATTATCTACCAGGTTCTAAAAATACCCATGAATTAAATTACTTACATCCCCCACATAAAAAAACCTTAAATCACATTGCTGTTAAGCGTTGAGGCCAGTCTTAGCAACTTTGTGAGACCCTGTTTCAAAATAAGAAATAAAATAGGATTGAGGGTATAGCTTAGAGGTAGAATGCTCCTCCCAGTACCACCAAAAAAAAAAAAAAAATCAGAGAAAACAGAGTGGATCCCTCGTTGACTGAGCACTAAGCACTACTGAGGGCCAGGTGCTTTTCCAAGTGACTAAGCCTCAGGGTAACCTGGAGAGGCCAGTGTGCTGAGCTCCATTTTATGCACGCGGAGACAGGATCAGAAAGATGAGCCTGGTTTTTGTAGGTGTGTGTGTGTGTGTGTGTGTGTGTGTGTTCTTTTTCCTTTCTCTCTTATTTATTTATTTATTTATTTATTTATTTATTTATTTATTTGGTATGGTTGCTTGGGAGAGAGCAACTCCTTTAAGTCTCATCTTCCCGTCTGGCACTGGCACTAGGACCCATGGTTGGGTGGCCCGGCCCTCACTTTGTCTGCTGGGCACAGGGTCCCCGACACCTGCACACCTGCCCTCGCTAAGTTATGACCTCACTTAGCCAAAGTTTGTAAAAGGGCACCCTGGGAGAAGAAACAGTCTTATCTAGCCAGAGCCCTGCTAAAATCCCAATAAGCCCGTTGCGAGCTGGAGATTGAAGTGCGATTTTGGCATCTCTCCTCTGGTGTGGAAAGAGATTACACTGAGTCATATTTCAAAAAGGCACAACTGACACAGTATAATCTCTGGTCTTAACTCCCCTGACCTTGAGAGAGCAGCAATAAAGCAGGGGGACTGCAGGGCTGGGAACACAGATTTAGACAATCACCAAGAGGCCGGGATGCCAGGAGAATCTCATCAGGCCCGTCTGGGGCCCTGTGCAGATGTCACTGCAGGGGCAGCTCCTGAAGCCATCTAGAAGTGGGGCTTTCGAGTTCCCTGGGGACTCGGGGTCCAGTTCATTTTCCAAGATCCTGAGCCCCCCAATCCCAGTCCTGTTACCCAGGTTGGCTCCTCCCTTCTCCAGCACCTCCCTGCCTTCAGGCCCTGACAGACCCACCAGCACTCCCTCTCCTGTGCCCTCCACCCCCATCTCTTTCCCAGTGACAATAATGAAGCTGAAAATGTCACGAGAAAAAGCATCGATCTGTTTATCTATCACTCACTAATCAAAAGTTTCCTGCCTCCTGTTAAAATACCAATGATTTCCTTTGCGAAATCAAACAGGTCTGTTCCCAGAGACCCAGCGCGTCAGCAAAGACACTTTAATCACTGTCTTAGACGCTCCTTCCCTGAATACCAAGCCTTCCCAAGTTACATGATGAACACACATGAGGGGGAGAATTAAATAAAAAAGCAGGAGCTGCCTAATTGCAGGGTGGCGTGCACAGAACCGGGCTTCCCTGCTCTGCGCTCGGTCCTCCCCGGGTCCCAGGCATTCCCAAGCAGCCGACCCAAGAATTCCAGCATAGTCGAGGGGGGCCCACTGTTTATCCTGAGTCCCTCTGACACACAATAAACAGGATGGTTGGACTGCGGGCTTTAGGCTCAAAGTCTGGTCCTACCCTCCAGTCCCAGCTCTGGGTACTTGGTTTCCAAGAGCCTCAGTTTTCTTGTGTGTACACTGGGGAGATTAAATACCCACGTAAGAAGCTGCTGGGAGGATTAAATCACAAGATATAGGCAAAGCCTTGACAATTCTGAGAGGTCAAATACCAAGAGCTGTTATTATTAGTAGTACCATTATATATGACAATAAGCAGATGTTCACAATAGTAACATTTTATTATAAAGTATACTACTAAACACATAATTGCTTATCATTGGAGACTTGTATTATAGAATACAATAAGCAGACATCTTCTTTAAGCACAGCTGTATCCCAGTGCCTGGAGCTGTGCTGTCTGTAGGAGCACTTCATAAACACGGAGAAGAAATTTTTAGGACAGGCACAGCGAACGGCACATAGTCACAGACGGGGGCGCCATTCCGTCCCTTCCTGACTCTGCAACAAAACGATGAAATAAACATGGTCACCTACGTGGAGGTCCAGCTCACTCTCCTCTTCCACCCTGAGCAGCCTCACTGGGCTCAGAAGCCCTGGGCTGTCCCGCAGAAGACTGAGGGCCCCCCGCCGGCCGTGCACCTGCATCAGGGACATAACGAGAGGTAGGTCACCATCAGTGACACCATTATGGAAAAGAATACACCCAAACAAGTTTTAGATTTGATCTTTTCTAAGACAAGTGTCACAGTTATTTATAAAAACAAACCCTCCTGGATGACGGGCACTTACATGAGTCTAGTCCAACAGCTCTGTGCGGGCTTCGGCTTGGCCACTTGCCAATCTCAGCACCCCCATCTCCCCTCCTCGCCGGGCTCTGCATTTGCAATCACAGGCCTCCTTTCCTCCTCTCGCTCTCCCTCCGCCCTTTCTTGGCGTCTGCCATTGCTCACTTCCCAGTCCCGCTGGACTTGGCACCTTCTCAGCACCTTCCGCAGATTCTAATGCAGAGCTGACTGTCCTTTATTCTGATTATTTCTTCTTCCTCACCTTTGCACACCCACAATTCCCACCCAGCTCACAGTGTAAATATGACCTTTCGGCATTCATTATCAATTAAGGGAACAAATCCTCTTCTCCGAGCGGCACGAGAGACCTTTCTGGCCAAAGAGCACAAGGGAGGGGCCTTTCACACTGGCCGTCGTACCATCTACCCCACATCTCTCAACTGGGCTGCACCAGTGGGTGGAGAGGCCAGTGTAGACACGGCCAATGAATGTGGGTTGGGAGCCCCTGGGAAGTCATTTTGCATGTGGCTGCATCGTGCTGCAGATGTCTAGGTCCTTGCGACGATTGCGGAGTCCAAGGGGAGCATGGGAGTCCTCGGCTTTCTTTTCTTTCTTCCTCTGTGGGACGTCCTGATGTCTCCAACACAGCCCATGCCACAGAGCTCCAGCACCACGGAGCTAGCCTGCCCACATGCGGTCCCTTCCCTCCCACAGCCATTGGGCCAAGGAGCCACTTTCAGCAAAGGACAGGCAGAGCCACGGCCCCTGGAAGGAGCAGCTTCTAGGGCCCCTACCCTGGTCATTTGCAGCATTTTAAATTATATATTAGTTTTCATGGAAGGACATCTTGCGAGGCGCTGCTGGGTCTCCACCTAGGTCCACACTGCCCCACGCTTCGCGTCCTGCTGGGTCCCAGGCCCGTTCCTCACTCTCCCCTCTTTCCTCCTCCATGTCACTCAGTCTGAAACACTCACAGCTCTCCCAGGACACCATTTCCGGGGGGGGGGCACACAAAAGGCACGGGAAGGAGACTGGCAGTGTGGGACTGTGCGTTGGACTGGGGTCCTGCCTGGTTTCGGCACCCTGGGCCCTGTGAAAGCCCTTCTCTCCCAGTGCTGTGGCGACAGACAGCGTCCTGGTCCTGTAAGCAAAGACAGAGCTGGTGGGGTGGGGCACCCTGCCCAGGATCACACTCAGGACTAAGGAGCTTGGTCCCAGGGGGACGGCCTGGCCCGTGTCCCCGCAGCATCCCAGTACCTTATCCTGGACTCCCTCTGGCTCCGGGCACAAACCGCCCAGGAAGAAAACCCCCAGACAGTACCCGTCCCCCGGTCCCCCAGGCTGACACAGCCCTGGCTTAATTGCTGGTTAGGGAGGGGCAGCAATTCCCCAGGACCATGTGGCCCTTGCGGCTGGCGGGGCTGACCACACCCGTCTGGGCCGTCCGGGGGCCATGCTGTGTGCATTAGAGTCTCACATTCAGGCAATCTGCTTCGGGCATGGTGGTCGCCACGTCTGTTTCCCATTCCTAGAGCAACACACCCACCAGCATATAGGGCGGGCGATCGCTCCATCCTCGGGGTGAACCTGCTGTGAAGCAGAGCAGCGCAGATGAACGGGATGGGGAGGGAGGGAGGTTGAGAAAGCGCAGTATCCCCGACTGCAGACAGTGTGGCCTTGGGGTCTGAAGTGCTGCATGTGGGAGCCAGGAGCCAGCCAGAGTTATCCTCTGCCGACAACACGTGGCTTCTCAAACTCAGCCCAGCGGAGGCCAGGTGATGTCTCATGAGCCTGCACCAGCCTCCCCCTGCATCTGGGGGCTCAGGACACTCATACCATGAGTGTCCCCCCCCATGCCTGTCCAGGTGGCAGGGAACTGGATAAGCCAGTCCTCGTGGGCCTTCAGTCGCTGGGCTCTAGAAAGACCCACAGCTCCCCTCTGACACTAAGCCCAGACAGGAAGGCCCCGGCTCCTTCCTTCCTTCCTTCCTTCCTTCCTTCTTTCCTTCCTTCCTTCCTTCCTTCCTCCCTCCCTTGCTTCCTTCCTTCCTTCCTTCCTTCCTGCCAGAAGAGGTGCACTCTAGTGACACCATAAGGCAGCTCAGGGGCGATGCAGAGGGAAAGCCTGGAAGTGCGCACAGAAGAGAGCTCCAAACACACTAACACACACACACACACACACACACGCACGCACATACACATACACACACCACCTAATACACATCTAACACACATATATACACACACCACCTAACATGCATATACACACACCAAACACCACCTAACACACCTCACACATATACACACCAGTTACACACCTAGAACACACATACACATACCACTTAGCACACACCTAACACATATACATACACCCCTTAACACACACCTAACATGCACATACCACCCAACACAAATACTACCTAACACATACACACAACATCTAACACATACCTAACATGCACACACATACCACTTAACACACATATACACATACCACCTAATCCACATACAACACACACATACCACTTCACACACACATACTGCCTAACACACACGCATACCACCTAACACACACCCAACACACACACATACACACACCACTTGACACACACCACCTAACACACACACCCCAGAAACAATGGTGTGCGGCTGGCAAGCTTGCTGAAGGAGCAGGGCCCCTCCAACTGGCTGCACCTCCCTCCCAACAGCCTTTGCTTACTTCAAATGTGGCCAGAGTTTGGGGTTAGCCATGAGGAAGAGGCCCCAGCGAGCCTCCCCCATTCCCCCGCCTCGGGCGTGACTGCCGCTCTAAGTGAAATATCTATCTTCCTGCTGTCCTCCCTGTATAGTCCCCTGGTCTCTTGCCATAAGGCGTAGCTCCCCAAATTCAGAGAGGTAAGAACCTACTGCCAGGAATTTACCCCATGGATACACCAAACAAAAAATTTCAGAATATCGTCATTGTGGCATTATTTAGAACAGAAAAATAAATGGAAATAGCACGTTGTCCGTCATTAGGGTCTGGTTGAGCCCATGGTCATGCAGCTAAGACATGGAGGACAGAGCAAGGCAGGGTCGTAGAGACAGAGTGCCTGTCACGGCCTGTGAGGGCCGGCCAGGAGGTGAGCTGAGGGAGCCTGGGGCTGCGCGAACATGCCTGCAGTTCTGGAAAGAGAAAGAACCCCCAACCCCCATCCAGCTGTACACAGCATCCTCTACACGGACGCCTTTGCCCGGCTCCCGACGCCCCCCTCGCCCGCAGGGCACAGCCACGTCCACGTGAGGCTGCTGGCAGCCAAGGATGAGCCATGGCAGGAAGGTCTCAGGTAGAGAACAGTAAGATTATTCTGTGAGCCTCCTCTACTCCCTGCTGAAATGAAATATCCCTTAAACTCAAAGTTCAGCTACCAATGACCCATGCACTTTTTCCATTCTGAAAGAAACATTATTGTCAAGACAAAGGCCAGAGAATGAGTCATTTTGGTTATTGCATTAGCTGTTTGTTGCGTATGTGTTCTATAAAAAATTACCTTGGGGTAATTTTTATGCCCCAAATGTAGTGGCTTAGAAAAACAATCAAAAGCTGGGCATGGTGGAGGATGCCTGTAATCCCAGGACGTAGGAGACTGAGGCAGGAGAACCGCAGGCTCCAGGCCAGCTTCAGCAACTTAGTGAAACCCTGTTTCAAAATAAAACAGGGAGGGTGTAGCTTGGAGGTAGAATGTTCATGGGTTCAATCCCCAGTGCCCCCCCAACATACACACACACACACACACACACACACACACACACACACACAAAGAAAAGGCAATCAATACTTATTATTTCACATGATTTCTCTAGGTCAGGAACTTGTGGCCAGGAATTCACAGTGCCATTGGTCCAGGGATTTCTTATGAGGTGGCAGTTACACCGGCCAGGGTCACAGTCATCTGATGGCTTGACTAGGATTGGAGGGTCCATTCCCACTTGTCTCGCTGACGCACCTGTTGGCAGGACGCCTCAGTTCCTCACCACGGGGACTTGTCCAGGGGGCTGCTTGAGTGTCCTTACAACATGGCGGCTGGCTTCTCCAAAAAAAGTGATCCAAGAGAAAAGAAGATGGAGGCCAGAATGCCTGGTGTGCCCTGGCCTTGGACGTCATGCCCGCCATTTTCCCAATGTCCTATTCACTACACGGGTCATTTCTACTCAGTATGTAAGGCGACTCCTGAAGGACATGAATACCAGGAGGTGACGATCATTGGGGGCCATCTTGAAGGTTGGCCACCAGCTCACTACTACCCTCCCATCTTCTCACCTGCTCCACAAGGATTCCCACTCTCTACCCTCTCTCAAATTCCTTTTGAACAGAAGAGGGTATAAACCAATTTATTCAGTTATTAAAACAATGCCCGCCCCATCATCCTGTACTGAAGATTCATAAGGATCTGGCTCCAATACCCTCTTCTATCCTGTTTCTATCTCTTTCTTTCTACATTCCTTGTTCCTGCTAACCTCAATGACCTACAGATCCCCAAATATGCACAGTCACCTCCCTAGCTGCCTATTTGTTAAAACTATCTGTGAGACTTTTGGCAGGTTTCTTAACCTCTCTGGGCTTCTCTTTCCTCATCTATATAATGGATATAGTAAAAGTACCTGACTCTCTGAGGTGTAATGAGAACAAAATGAGATAACGTGTCAAATACTTAAGAAAGCGCCAGGCATGGAGTGAACTGTAATCATATTCTCATTCTTGAGAAACCACTTGAATGGAAAGTATTAAGTAACTAATAACATAGTCAACCATAATATCAAATACGTTGCAAGTCAGGATAGCAGTCAAGACAGCCATGTTTGGAGAGAGTGGTCTAATGGCCAACCACACCTACCAGTAACACCTTGACTTCTACCCACCCGTTTCCATCAGGTGATTAGTTACTGCCCATCGTTCTGCAGAGCAGGTCCCAGCATCACCCCAGTCTCCTTCCATAGATTCCTCTGCAGCACAGCTGGGAACTACACTTCCCAGACGCCTGCCCTGCGCGGTTCCCAGTTACAGTCTCCCCAGGAGAGGCATAGGTGTGATATTCGGAAGGCGGCGGAGAGCAGACATTGTTCTCTGGAGGTGGTGAAGCTAAGAGCACAGATGGCGGGAGGCCCATAGCAGCCTTCCAGAGAACTTCAAGAATGGCCGTGTTGATGCTGCAGACTGAAGGGATGTCAGGCTCTCCTCCATGTTCTTGAGAAAAGCAGGGCCTTCCCAGCAAGCTCCAGGCTTCCGACAGAAGACTTCAGGGGGCTTCCCTCACCTCCCTCACCCGGCTCTTCCCACGGTCGCACGAGCCCCTAATCCCGACATTAAACCCACCATACTTGGAGTACATACTGTGACTTCTGGTTTCCAGGTAAAGTCTTCGAGTATTCTAGTCCCGTGGTTGAGGAGTCAAGAAAAAGATGACATCAAAGAATTAGGGAAAATATCACTGACTGTCATCAAAGTTCAGAAAGTGAAGTTCATACACTATGCCACATCCATGGCAATCCAAAGGGAAGAAGACCAACAGAGCGCACGCCTGTATCCCAGTGCTTGAGAGGCTGAGACAGGAGGACTGCAGGTTTGAGGCCAGCCTCAGCAACTTAGCAAGACCTCGTTTGAAGATAAAAAGATCCGAGGAGGTAGAATGGAGGTAGAATGCCCCTGGGTTCAATCCCCAGCATCAATGAAAGAAAAGGAAGAAAAGGAAGGAAGGAAGGAAGGAAGGGAGGGAGGGAGGGAGGGAGGGAGAGAGGGAGGGAAGGAGGGAAAAGAAGAAAAAGAAAAAGAAAGTCAAGACCAGCAGAACTCAAGGGCAGAGGATGAAGATGGAAAGCATCGCAGGGGACTTAAATTGACTCATGCAGTCCAATTTGTGTAGCTGTGAAGAAACCTAGTGCTTCAAGGAAAAAAGAAAAAGAAAAAGAAAAAAAAAACTTGCCGAGAAACCTTTTTCTGGTGTCAAAACATAAAAGTCAATGAGAAAATAGTGCAATGTTTTCCAGTAAGAACAAAAACACAGCTCTTATCTTTGACACAAGCCCTTCCAGGACTCCAGAAGAAGTGGATGGAGTAAGTGCGGTGCTGTCTGACCTCTGAAGCATCTCCCTTCCCTACAGACCGGGAGTTTGAATCTTCTAGAAGCGGGTGAAATGAGCAAAGCAGAGCTACAGCTTATACTCGGAGTATCTGGGCCCTGTGTTTCATGGTCGCTTTGCTATGACCTCTAACTATTTGAGAAAATGTCATGAAACTTTTTTTGGGGGGTTGGTACTGGAGATTGAGCCCGGGGGCATTCTACCTCTGAACTATACCCCCAGCCTGATTTTATTTTCTACTTTGAAACAGGGTCTCTCTAGGATGATGAGAGAGAGTCTCACTACTTGCTGAGGCTGTCCTCAAACCTGTGATCCTCCTGTCTCAGCCTCCCAAGTATTGGAATTACAGGCATGTACACCATGCCCAGAGTCACGAAACTTTTTGTTTTAATTTGACTACATGTAAAGTAGGAACCCTAGTGAGCCTTTAGAAAACTCAAAGCCATATCCCCCATACTTTGTTCAGGAATATGAGTTCAAAGATGAATTTAAAACAACATATTCTATAATCAAGTCTGGGAAAGGCTGAATTTAAGAGAATTGAATAGGTTTCTTTCTTTCTTTTTTTTTTTTTTTGCAGTACTGGGGATTGAACGCAGGGGTGTTCTACCTCCGCGCTACACCCCCAGCCCTATTTTTTATACTTTATTTTGAAACCAGGTCTCACGAAGTTGCAGAGGGCCTCACTAAGGAGAGAGAGAGAGGGAAAGAGAGAGAGAGAGAGAGAGAGAGAGAGAGAGAGAGAGCTGAGGCTGGCCGCAAACCCGGATCCTCCGGTCTCCACCTCCCAAAGTACTGGGATTACAAGCGTGCGCCACCATGCCCAGCTAGGTTTCTTTATTGCAGAACTTTCAATATGCCTCTGTCCACAGGCAACATCACAGAGGGAACCGTAGTCTGCTGTGAATCTCGAGTTTGTTTCACCAGGAAACCCTCTCCATTCCCTCTTCTTTTTCAGAGCATCCCGACACATTAGTATTCCAACCCGATAAATTCAAGTTCAAAAGGACAAGGAACTTTTACATTCCCTAAAACATCTCATTTCATTAATAACCTTAAAAATATACACCGAGCTAGGCATGGTAGCATACCCCTGTAATCCCAGTACTTGGGAGGCTGAGACAGGAGGATCACAGATTCAAGGCCAGCCTCAGCTACTTAGCAAGAACCTATTTCAAAATAAAGAGTAAAAAGGGTTGGGTGGGTAGCTTGGGGATAGAATGCCCTGAGTTCAATCCCCAGTACAAAAAAAGAAAAAAGAAAAGAAAAGAGAGGAAAGAAGGGAGGGAGGGAGGGAGGGAGGGAGGGAGGAAGGAAGGAAGGAAGGAAGGAAGGAAGGAAGGAAGGAAGGAAGGAAAATACACATAATCAGGAGTAACATCAGCAAGATGGCAGGCCAGGAAGTTCCAGGCATGCAATGCTCCATGAAAACATTAAACAAACAATTGGAGACTGGATAAAATCACTTTATATGAGCTCTAGAAATCAGTCAGAAATCTATCAACCAAGCCAATGCCCAATGAAGAATAACACACACTTAAATGGAAGGAAACTTTATGGTGTTTTTACTCACCCTTGCCTTGTCTGCTCCCCGGTGTGGCTGGCGTGGTTTGGCAGAAGTGACATCCCAATCCCCAGTTCCCTTTCTTGAGCGAAAGAGAGTAGAATGGACCTAAATTGCAGTTGTCAAGCCTTTCTGGCGGTTTCCCGAGAAATCGGTCTCTGTGTCACCTAACTTAGAGCTCAGATGGTCCAAAGTAGCACAAGCTAGGCTTCAATCTAGAGGAGGCTCCAGGAAGCAGAGGGTATGGGTCATGAAGACTACAGACCTGCCGGAACCCGAGACAGGGATTACCAACTGAGGAATACAACAAAATATCTAAGGCTCCAAGAAGAAACAAGGGTGATACTCAAGAAATTTAAGTCATTTAAAGCAGCCATGTATCTGGGAGGATTGGGAAAAAGTCACACATGCAGGCCCAGGTAAGACCTATAACCAGATTTAGTAAAAGTCTTATCTACCATTCTTCAAAACCAGTAGACTGTTTTTTAAGATGCCAATTTTCAATAAAATATCATAAGACATACAAAGAAACAGGAAAGCAGGCTCATTTAAAGGAACAAAACTAACTTCCAGATGCTATCTCTGAAGAAACATGGATATCAGACTTACTAAACAATGACTTTAACACAGCTGTCTTAAATAAGTTCAAAGAGCTCAAAGAAGAAAACAATATATGAACAAAATCTGTATATCAAAAAGAGACATAAATTTATTTATTTGCAGTACTGGGGATTGAACCCAGGGGCATTCTACCTCCAAGCTACATCCCCAGCCCTATATTTTATTCTTTATTTTGAAACAGGGTCTCACTAAGTTGCAGAAGGCCTCACTAAGTAGCTGAGGCTGGCCGCGAACCTGCGATCCTACTATGTCAGCCTCCCAAGTACTGGGATTACAAGCGTGCGCCACCACGCCCAGCTTAAGAGACATAAATTTAAAAAACAAAATCTGGAGCTAAAAAATGTAATAACTGAATTGAAAATTTTACTAGAGGGATTCGACAGCATATCCAAGCAGGCAGAAGAAAGAATTGACAAACATGAAGAGAAGTTGTTTGAAGTTACCAAGACTGAGAAGAAAAGAGCGAAGAAAAGTGAACATAGCCTAAGGGATATACGGAATACCAGGCCAACCAATAAACACCTTGTGGGAGTCTTCGAGAGGAGAGAAAGATGATTTGAAGAAATAGTGGCCAAAACCTTCCCAAATTTGCAGGAAAGTATGGGTTTACACTTCCACATAGTTCAACAAACATCCAAATAGGATACCCATTCATCCAAAAATAGGACTTTTGAGGAATTTTCTTTTAAGGAAATACTCTTAAGTTAGACTTGGGTGAGCATTATCTGCAAGTATTTATCACAGACATTTTGTAATTTTAAATGGCTGGAACAACCTGTATGTCCAATAATAAAGGATCCGATAAATAAGTTAAAGTATATCTAGAAAAGGGAACATTATATAGCCATTAAAATGATGTCAACAATGTTTGGAATATAAGTGAAAAGAGGGGGCACCACAGAGGCCAGGTGCAATCCTATTTTTGTAACATAGTTAGGTATGTGTGAATGTGCATGAAAAAGCCGTGAAAGAATTAAGAGTAGTTGTGTTGGTTTTTTTTTTTTTGGAGTGAATGAATGAAATTAGGGTGTTTTCCTTTCTTTTTGCTTCTATGTAAAACTGTAGTTTTCATAATAAGAGATCAAACTTTCTATTTTAAAATTAGTCACATATCTAGTAAGGGTCAGAGATGAGATTTGAACTTGTATTGCTTCTGGAATCTCTGTTCACTTTGGGCTATTTCCTTCTGGACTCCCCCCCCACACACACACACAAGGTCTTACTGAGTGTTCCAGCTCGTTATTTTAGGTACTTTAACAGATCTAGGAATCATTTCTAGCTTGAGTTGAAATTTCATCATTCAGTTGGCTTCCTATGAACACTAAACCTTGACCACCATTTCACTTGCAAATAAAAAAAACCTCTCACTGCAAGCAACGCACCTGCTCAGTGCCCTCCCCAGCCCTCCTTCACTAATCCTAGAGCAAGAAGCAAGCATCAGGGTGACCAAACAGTTCAATCTCTGTTCTTATTTCTGAGTTTGTCAAGGTGTCTTGGCAAATTTCTTCTTTAAATTTGCATAATTTCAGCTTGCATCATTTTCCCCCTGGGGGCTTTTGGATATCAAATATAAACAGGAAATACGAGTCAGTCCCCTCACCTTTGCCAAAGCCAAAATGAAATCCAATTTTAAAAGTAATAAAATAAAAATGAATGATGGTCAGTGCCCTGCCATGGCTATTTCACAATAACAGGGTCTGACGCATGTTAATTCTCGATGCAGCCGGATACGGGCCCAGACTCTACAGAACTGCACTCGATTCCCAGGACTGCAGGCTAAGACATTTCCATCCCAGGGAATCTTCAGAATTCAAGTCTATGGACTTTAAACTGTGCAGTCTGCGAGAATGGAATTCCACCAGGAAGGGATAGATTCAGATGGAAGTCCACTGATGCACGGTTGCATGGCTCCTCTTGGCATTCCCTACTTTTAAAAATAAAGCAAAGCCAGGCATGGTGGCACACACTTGTAATCCCAGTAGTTGGGAGGCTGAGACAGGAGGATTGCAGGTTTGAAGACAGCCTCAGCAAGTAGTGAGATTCTCATCAACCTAGAAAGACCCTGTTTCATAATAAAATAGGGGTGGGGGTAAAACTCACAGGCAGAATGCTTCTGGGTTCAATCCCAGTACCAAAAAAATAAAAATAAAGCAAGTCTAGCCAGCCATGGTAGTGCATGCCTGTAATCCCAGTACTTGTGAGGATGAGACAGGAGGATAGCAGGTTGGAGTCCAGACTCAGCAACTTAGCGAGGCACTGTTTCAAATAAAAAATAAAATAGGGCTGGGGGTGTAGCTCAGAACTAGAACCCCCACCTGAGTTCAATCCCCAGTACCGCAATAAATAAAGTCTTACCACAAATCCTGGGGTACTTTGCCACCAAGCTGGAAGTCATGCACTCACAAAAGATGCTAAACCCCCGGAACCACTAACCTGGGGAGGGCAAAGGTGTTCAGGTTACATTTGAGGGGCAGGTCTTTTTTTTTTTTTTTGGCACAGACTCTCTGAAGTTTCAAGAGGTCTCAGTACCTACAGTAGTCATGTCCTTGGTTAGAAAACCCAACCAACAGAGCAGGGAGGGGGATCAACCCTAGATCCTGGGACTCTCTGGAAAGAGCTATCCTACACAAAGTAGAAGTTGAACTGCAGACTGAGGAGGACGGTCTGTTTCTCAGACTGCGGGCCAGCCCGGCCCAGGAACTGAAGCCTGAGTTCTCGGAGGAAGGTGCTGAGTCTGGAAGGAGAGTACAACAGAGACGTCTTTTGTCTGCTCCAGAATGAGTTGGGATGAGGTTAAGAGGCTGAAGGGCCCACAGAACTAGAGCAGGGGGTGCTTCCTCTTACTGTGACCTTCTTTTCAGTACCTGCCCCATTCAGGTAATCTGGATGACAGGCAAGTTGGTTGCACGCACGCGCGCGCGCGCGCGCGCACACACACACACACACACACACACACACACCTGCCCTCATTATGACATCAAGGACTCAGTTGGCCTCGGCTGGGAGTTTGTCAATAGAGGAATCTAGAAACCAAGTAGATCAGTGAGGTGTCTCTTTGAGATCCCTTCGCTTTGGTGACACGTGACAGGTGACAGAAGCAGGACGAGAGCCGGAGGACAGGCAGAGGAGGGCGTGCGTGGGAGAGACCTAGTCACACAGAGAAAAGAAACCTGAAAAACAATCCGGGCCCCTTACCTCTTCTTTATGGAGCTGTTTCCATTTGACAGGCCCAAATGGTGACATCATTGTGGCGTAAGCAAGCTTTTCTTCCTTTGGTACCTATTTCCATCCTCTATCTTCCCCAACCTCCTCTCAACCACACATTCCAAGCAGTCCAATTACTTAAATATTAACTGGAATTTGCATTTTAGTAAGAGATTCGAACTAGTGTCAAATTTTGCAGAACTCAGAGGAATGTTTTGTTTTGTTTTATTTTGTTTTGTTTTTTAGTGGTTGGAACTCCATGCGGGATGCAGAGAGAATGAACTGGATAAAGGGTATAAAAACTTTCTGGAATGTCTAATGTGAGACCATGGGCAGCAGCACAGGGCTCTGCGGGTCCAGATCCTTGTGCCCTAAGGATTATTGGGACATCAGCGTCACTTGTCTGTTCCAAGTGTTGGTCGCATCCACTTTAGAATGAGGTAGAGCTGAAGGCAGTCCAGCTGTGTTCTGATGAGCTGGGTGGCTCTGAGCCTCGTTTTCCTTTCTATCTGTGAAATGGGGATGATGAGCCTCTGAGAGTTGGGAGATGTGTGTGGGAAGCTGCCCGTCACGTCGTTCTCCTCATTATTAACCTTGTTCTGCTTCTCATCACTCCTACACTCACCAGCCCGCTTTCCAATTCAAATGGTTCTCTAACACAGTAGAGGAGATGAAATCTCTCTCGTAGGACTCGCCCCTTGATGATATCAGAGTATGCATTTGTGAGGGTTCTTTTGGTTGCAAGTGACAGCAACCCAAGTCAAAGTGATTAAGCAAAGTAGGAATTGGCCAGTTCCTATAACTGAGTATTTTAAAGGTGGTATGGCTTTATGGCTTCAGGCATGGTTGGATCCAGGGGCTTAGCTTCTCTCTCTTTTTCACTCAGTGTCTTAACCCCATTTTTCTATGTGTTGACTTTATTCTCAGGCAGGTACTATGTACATAATGGTTCTCTTGGAAGCTCTTTAAGCTAGTAATCTCTCTATGAAAGAAGGTTCCTTTTTCTAAATAGCTATAGAAGTCACAGAACCAATAACTGTGGCCAGGGTAATAAGATGCTCTAACTGGTCAGACCTGAGTCGTGTGCCCAGTCCTGGAGACAAATGGACTAAGTCAGTGGGTAGGGCTCGTTCATCAATGAAAATCTGAATCCATTCACAGAAGGAGGGGAAATGCTAGTGAGGCAGAAACAACAGAAGCCTCTTCAAAAAGGAGGAGTGTGAGGAAGTAAAGGGAGAGGTTGAGGAATAGGCCCTGCTTCCACTAATACTAGTCATGACCTATGAAATAGAGGAAACCAGCCTGGCGTGATGGCACACGCCTGTAATCCCAGTATTTGGGAGGCAGGAGTGTAGGTTCTAGGCCAGCCTCAGCAACTTAGCGAGACCCTCAGCAATTTAACAAGACCCTGTTTCAAAATTTAAAAAAATTTAAAAGGGGCTGGGAGTGTATCTCAGAAGCAGAATGCCTAGTACCCCCTTCCCAAAAAAAAGGAAGAATAAACCAAAATCAAAGTCCCTAAAGAATCAATGTCCACCAGTAAGAACTATTTTCTTTTATTCCTAGGAAACCAAGACTTCTAGAAGGGAAAATGTATGAGTTGACCAAAATAAAACAAGAAAAAATAAGTCCCATTAAGCACTTGTGGTATCAGGTGTTCACCTCTGGGCTTTTCCTTTGGGGGAGCCTACTAAAAATGTTTGAGGCCTAAAAACATGTATTTATTGGCTCCAAACTATGAAAAGAAAACCATAACATTGAAGCGAATAGGTGTTTAATTAAATGTCGAAATGTCTGCGAATCTGAATATTATATCAACTTCATTAACGGCTACATTTAATATTCATAAAAATCTCATTATATTGGAAAACAGATTTGAAGGGTAGCTACTGCTCATTTTGCAAGAATTCCCAAGTTTGCACAATGGTTGCTAAGAAATCTCAACCACCATCCGTGAGATGAGGAGCTCGTGGCCAAATCACTTCAAAGGCAAAATGATTTTTAAAAAATCTTTTCAACCATTTCAGCAAAAGTGAGAGGCGGCTGTGTTTCAGTACCGTGATGGTATGATGTGTGTGGGGGTGGAGGTCTGGAAGAGTAAGAGTACCTGGTCTCTGAGCAGCCGGCCCATGGGACACCGTGGAGCCAGGGAGGCCACAGCCATCCTCACCACCCCCCAGTCCCAGCTCCCAGCGCCTGCCTGGCTAGGCCCCTGCCTCTCTTTTAAGCCTCTATCATAGCAACAGCCCCAGGGCCAGACCCCTAATTGCCAGTTTCTTCTAAGTGCAGGGGAAAAAAGCCTTCTCCAGCCCTCGCCCCCTCCCCAACACAAGCCCAGGGGGTCAGGCAGGTTCAAAAGTTGAAATAAATGAATCTTTACACATTATAAGGACCCAAGCAACATTCTCTGTGGCATTAGTGCCTGAAACAGCAGCAAGTAAAAGCAGGTGTGCCGGGCGCCCCGTCAGTAACGACGCTGATAAGCCTGCCATGCCCGGTTCTGCTTCATTTCAAACAGACTGCTGGAAAGGAAGAAGGGGAAAGCCAGGGCAGAAATAATTGCTGGAGCTTCCAGTGAGCAGAGAGAGCCTGCAGGCAGAGATCAACGGGCCTGATTTCATCCTCTTCCTTTTATTTCTATAACCTTAAACGTTCTGCTATTATAAAAGTCATCGTGTCAGCTTTCTCCCCAGCCTCTCCAGCTGCCCATTTTCAAATTGTATCTATTGGTAAGGCTTTGGGGCTGCAGGATTTTCATCTTGATTTATGGTTTCTGGGCTTTAAAGATGAAGCAGGCTCCACTGACCCGCTTCAAGGATGGAAGGGTGGTGTCCTGGGCATGTGTTTATCATCAGACCCTCCCCAGCCGCCTAGAAACTGGCCAAGGCTTGGTGTGTGTGTCTCTTCTTCCTCTTTTCTTTCTTTTTCCAAAATAATAGATATTAAAGCACATTGCGAGTGAATGACATTTGGCATGGCTCTCCTGCTAATGTAGGTGAAGGGGAGTCTTTGGTTCTTAGCGGGCATTGGGGTCAAGCGGCAGGTTTGAAGTTCTTGAGGCTATTGATGGCTGCTAGCGGCAAGGCTGGGGAACTAAGAAGTAAGAGGTGCCCGGGCAGAGCGGGACCTCACACCAGGCCCCTCTGAACGTACACTTTCTAAGCCAAGAATGGAAAGAGCTGAGAAATAAGGGCTATGCTGACCTTTTATAACTGGCAGACTGCATAAACAGTAATAATAATAATGATAATAATAATAATGATGATGAGCAGGTAAAAATACAAGCACAAACTGGCGATTTCAGCAAGTGCAGGGGCTGGCAGGAAAGCCCGCGCCTCTTTCTAAGTGCGAGCGGCAGGTGCGGCGGATAGTGCGTTATTAAAATGTTCAAGGGGGAATTGCAGGAGGGCTGTGGAACGGGTCCCAACTTCCACAGTCCTCTTCACATGTTGCCCACCAGTGCAAAAAGGTGTGCCCCACCCGCCATCACCCACCACCCCCACCGAGTAGTAACCAAGGAAGGAGACAAGGAGTGGGAAAAGAGGTTCAGGTGGCTACGGAGAGAGAGCCCAGGCCCACCGGGCTCTCTGCGGAGGGGTTTGGGGCTGTGGGGTGAGCTGCCTGGTGCAGAGCAGACGTGAGGGAGAAGTGTGGGAATCGTGGGTAAGAGACAAGGGGCCCCGCTGATGCAGCTAAAGGCACACAGAAATTAATCAGCCACCTGTACTATGAAGTTATCAATGGGGCTCTGGGGGTGCAGGTGGCAAAGACATATGAGGCCCCATCTATGACTTTCCCCAGGAACGACGGCAGAGGTTCCTGTGGCCCCTCTCCTAATTCCTTCCAATTCATCTAAGTGCAGACCACAGGCCTCTTGAGTTACAGCAGCTTCCCCGGGCCCTGAAAAGTCACACTTTGCTGAGACTTAAGACTCTTTCAAATGCTGCTAACAAGAGAGATGGCTCCTCCATGGGCAGGGAAAGCTGGGGTGAGAAATAAACCCGTGTGTGTGTGTGTGTGTGTGTGTGTGTGTGTGTGTGAGAGAGAGAGAGAGAGAGAGCAGGAAAAGAAAGAAAGAGAGAATGCTAATTGTGCCAGGGACGCTGACAGATGTGACAGAATGTGTCTTCATTGAGAAATTGCCATCTCAAATCCCCCTTGTTCCTTGGGAATCGTGTTGGGGGGGAGAGGGGCATGAGGGAGCCTGACAGGAAGTGGGGACTCGAGACTTCAAATACAAACATTATGAAAAACAAGCAACATCTGCAAACAGTAAGTACTTATTTATATTTTATGGAGTGTGTGCTTGGGATTCTGACAGGTTTTTAAACAGAGACCATATTAGGCCCATTCAAAGGCGAGAATGTCCCTTTTAAAAATGCATTACCCCGCTGCTCGGGCAGGCCGGCCGGCCGCTGGCCTCAGGTGAGCCCTGACCCCTGCCAACCTGGTCTAACAAAACACACATGCGGGCTTGCGATGGGACCGTTTAGTGCTCCTCGCTCAAGGTCAGCGCAGGCGGGCGCTGGAGGGTTAGTATTCAGCAAGCTTTTCCCTCAGCTGACAGAGCCGCTTTGAACTTTTCCCTTCTGAGCAAATAGGAAGGGAAACTGCATGGAAACAAGCGCCAGGAATCATAGAAGAGCGCGCGCAGCAAATAAATAAGCCGCAAATAAATAAATAACTGGCCAGCCTGGTTCCCCGGCAAATGAAAGACACCCCTCCTAGGTTTCCGGGGTTTCTATGCATTGGGTGCGTGTGAGAAACTTTAAAATAAAACAATAGAATAAACCTGCTATCTCCCCCCGCGCCCCTCCCCCCAAGGATGAGCCCTTTATTTTTGACAACAAATAAGAGGCGGTTGGCAGGTACGGTGTGCTATGCACCATGAAATATTTAGTAAGGCAATAACGACTCCCCGGACAGCTTAAGAAAACCACGATTATATTCAGAGAGAAAGCCATGAGCAAACAGAGGGGGGAGAATACAAAGAAAGATAAAGGAAGGCCTTTCATCAGGACTTCCTGTCCAATAATGCAGCCAGGCTAGATCCATATGTTTTGAGAAAAATCAAAGTGTCACAACTATCCAAAATGTCAATAGCTCCGGTAAGGAATATTGTCTAACATTTTCTATTACACCGTTCAAGAATTTGCCTCCCAGCGCAATTTGGAAGAAAAAACTCTTTCATTTCGAAAACACTCAAAGAAAAGAAAGGAGAAGGGGGAGGTAGAAGAGGTTGAACAAGGCGCATTTCAGTGTGGTGTGTAACACAATAACGCTCTGGGCTCCCCAACCGTCCTGAAAGCCGGATCTTCTGATGAAAGTGCGTTCTCCTCCACACCTCTCCCGTGTTCTGCGCTTTCTTTGCAGACACTCTCGCTAAGGCACTTCCTGGACATTGGGATGCAACCAAGCAAGCTCCGTGCAGCAGGAAACCCGAGAAACCCAACTTTCAGCAGCCTTAATATTTGGATAATCCTGCGTAATGATTTCTGGGTTGAGTCACAGAAAACACCACTGGTTTCTTTATATGATAGGTACCCAGATCGCTGGGTGACCTGCTTGGGGGAGAAAAAAAGAGAGGGGAAAAAAGGACTCCCCTATGTAAACAAACAATTTATTGCTGCCTGTGAAAATGTAAACAAAACCCACGCACGCATCTTGCCCCCGGGACGCCCGGCAATATCTAGTTTGACAGAACTTGCTGGTCGGCAGCTCCTCCGCTCGCCTCCTCGACATCCTGGAAATTCTAGAGGGACAAATCACGCCCGAGTTGCTGCTGTCTGTGCCTTGTGGAATCTTAAATAGAATGAAACAGGCCCCCGACAATCAATATTACTGACAAATTAATCTCTGCGAATAAACTGTTGTTCGCTTCCAGGCTGCCCCAGTCCCCAGAATAATTGTGTAGAGGAAGCCGAGGCCTTTTTGCCGGTCTGTGGGTGTTTTTCCTGGTCACCTACTTGTGGGCAGCCCTCAGTCGGCCTGGAGGGATTCGGTTTCAGAAAATCGAATCATATAGTGGCCCTGACCTTGCTCTGTTAATTTCAGAACAAGCACATGCCAGATACGGAGAGGAGGCCCTTCACCCACCTTGCAGGGTGGGTCTGTGGGGGGTGGAGGTGGGGGCAGGCTGCATTTCTGCCCAAACTCAGAGTTTACCAGAAATAGTTTGGAAGCTCTGGTTAAGCAAGACATTCAACGTCAAGGTTTCAAAATTCTGGTTTATTTTTTTCTTAAGGAATAGGAAAGGCACATAATATTTCTGTGGCTTCCCCCAAATGCCTAAAGCTGTGTGGTTATGGGCGAGGACAAGGGGTTCCCATCCAGCGCTAAAATGCACCCCACCTGCACCAGTATTAAATATTGGGCTGCGTTGTACCGGTTGGTAAATAACCATTCCCACACACACAAGCCCTCTACTGCCCACTGTTTCTGGTTCTTCCCAGAATTTCCTTCCCATCCCTTAATTCAGCACCTAAAGGGTTAATTAACATCTGCCCAGCAGAGGGACAGAGGTACCTCCCAGACACCTGCCTTGGGGCCAGGGTTCCCGTTTTACAGACCTGGGAAGCTCAGAGCAAACAGGGGACAGTCTTTCCCAAGCCAGGAACAGTCAACAGGGGCAGGAATCAACAGTCACCAGGGTATAATTGTCATTAGTATGTAAATTTTAAAAGCTCAGTCAAAAATATCAATACCTCCCACTTAATTTATTACTATATAAAGATGGATGGTAGTGAAGCATGGCATTGATTTTCAGAGCCCTTAAAAAAATGGTGAGGAAGAAAATAGTCAAAGACAACACAAAATGCTGGGTCTCAGAATTAATCACTGTGTGTTTAAAAACACACATGCACATATACACAAAACACTGCACAGCGGCCTACGCGGTTCAATCTTATTTGATTGCCTTTTCTGAAAATGAAGAAATGGAATAGGCCATTTATGTAAAGAGGCCTCTCGGAATGGATTAGATGTAAAGACGGGTTAGCATTTTTACTGTATCGACAGCAAACCATTAGGTAGTCACTCTCCAGCCCAGCCACTGAGAGGAAATCGAAGATACCAGTTCCCCGGCAGGGCCCGGCAAGATGGCCTATCAGTCCCCAGTCCTCAGCCGACCCGCTGTCACTGATCAGCCCTGCCCAGGCCAGGCTCCTCTTCCGCCTGGTACAACAGCACAGTCCATCATCCCACATTCACTAAAATGTTAGTAGGAATAGTCATGACCACTAAACACATAAGTAAATTCATTATTGGGTTTAAAACTCTGTTCTGGAGAGCCCGTAACCTGGGAATCATGTTTGTATCTTAAATGACATAGAAATCAGTCCCTATCATCCCCTGTGCCATTAAAGGATGGGTCACTCCCCGCACTTGACATTTGGAGGTGTTTGCATTTACACAGAAGGAGAGGGCTGGAGAGAAAAGACTGCCAGGGAGCAAAAAGGAAAAGAAAACAACAAAGACGTAGCGACACGTTCATTTTGGAAGTCGGTACCATCGCACCGCTTGCTTTGTTTCTTCAGCATTTTGGCTCTGTGTCTTTTGAACATCTTCTGGCTAAAGCAAAAGAACCCTGGCATAGCCTAGATGGGGGTTACATCTCTCTGCCTCCCCTAAGGAGCTGAGACTTCCAAAAGAACAGGAATGCTCGTGTTTTATAAAAATAAAATGAGATTCTTATTTGTCTCCTATTTCCAGAATTCCAGGACTCTACCTTCCACCCTCTTCAACGAGCCCTGTGAACTGTAGCTGATTGTCCTGGGTTTATTGTGGCATCTAGGGAAACATTTTTTTATAGCAATGTCCCACCAAGAATCAGGCTACAAGGCATCAGCAGAACTGGAAATCCGCAGCTCTCAGAGAAGTGTCTTGTCAAGGGAACCCCAGCCTGCAGTAGGGCTGCTCATCTGGGTCGCTGCTATCAGAATGCTGCCACTGTAATAAGCGATAGCATGGTTCTCCTCGCTTTGTTTACAAAGTGGAGCTGCAGTTCAAAAATAAACATCAAGTTACTAGATGTCTTCCTACTCTAATTAGATTTAATGCATTATCTTTCATTTCAATAAAATCACAGGGATGTAAATGTGTAGGCTAATTGCTTATGGAAATTCAGGTGCCGCACTCGGTATAAATTTACCCCTTGCAAGAGGAAGGCACAGTTGTGTCATTATCGTAGAATTTTACAACACTATGCAATTAGAGAGAGAGGCAGGTGTAATTAGCGAGTCTTTCCACAAAGCAGGTAGCATTCTTGGTTAAATATTTACAGCTCCACAAACAGCCGGTAATAATGATAGTTTTCTCAGCCACACATTACAGAGCATCCAACAAATATTATGAAAAGTGGTCATTATCAACCCGCCAGCACCGCTTTGCTGTCTTGCTTTTAAGGAAGCCTTCTGCAGAGTTTGCAAGACGGAAAGCCGGACTGGATCTGCAGTGCAGCTTCCACGGCGATGAAAACAAGCAACGAAGAAGATCTCTTTTCCCTGGTTGCTGCAGAGATGAGCAATTAAAGCTGCATATTTAGAGATGGCTGATGTCCTGCACACAGAGAAAGAGTCATCGCTTCGCATTTCCTTCATCCTTTTCTCGGCCCCTTTTCTGTCCAAAGGAAACCCGCCGCAGACCGCAAAGGTGCGAAAAGCTGCAGGCAACGAGAGAAAACTCCAAACCGCCCGCCGAGCGAGGGTCAGCCCGACCTGCAGCTGTTGCACAAAATAAAATCAACGCAGCCCACCCCGGACAAACACCCTCTGTGGCTCTTTATTACCAAATGATATGAACTTTGACCCAACCTGAACAAAATTTAATATTTTCTCCCAAATATTTAAAAAATTCATTCTGGGGCTCCTGAGGAGTCAGAGAGTCTGTGAGCCGTAATTTGACATCTGAATTATTCCGAGGCTAATACGGAAAGCTATTCAGAAGCTTATTTGGAGATGTGTCAATCAAGATATCACTTGCGCAGGAAAGATGGACTCGGGCTTAGGAGTGGGGAGAGCTTTCAGGGAACCACAAAATAAAAGGTAGGCAAGCTCTGATGAATACGTTACGTCTTCATTCTCAACAGTGACATTTTTCTTTTCTTGAGAGAGTGTGCAGACCTAAGAGAGCCGTGTCCGAGGGATGTGCCCTTCTTACACACCTGTAAAAACATTTTAACGTTTATTAAAAATGATAACCATAAACAGCAAACATGGTGTCCACACTCGCCTCTGCTAATTTCAACGCACTGATTAAGATTGTAAGCAACGCTTCTAAATTAGAGTGTCAGGCTGCCGTCCTGAAGGCAGGGCTGGGGTTCCGATCCCGAGCAGGCTCGTCTGAGCAAGCAGACTCTTCTGGGTTGATTGTGAGCCGGGCTAGCGAGGATGCTCAACATTCTCTCATTCATTTCCGACGAGTTGGGGGTGATTCAATTAGCCCCGATTGTCCAGGAGATGTGGCCCAAAATAAAAACGGCTAGGCTCTGAGGGCCTCTTCTTGAGGTAGCTCCCAGCTGACAAGCAACAGTGTTAATTACCCATTGTTATGATCTGAAAAGACACCAGCATTTTAATTATGTAAATTCAGAGCCATTTTGTTCAGATGAGCAAAAATAAGCAGACGGTGTGTTTCTTAGAGAGAGTATTCATCCCCGTTTGGAGTCTCTGTGAAGTTGACTTCAGGACATGGAATATGTCAGAAAAGACCCCACTCCATCCGTCCCTGACCACGAGGGTAACTCCTTCCTCCAGAGACAGAGACTCGGACATTGTCTTTGACGCTGAATTTCCCCCGGCATCACTCACACGGGCTCTGACAGCAGCTTGCGTGGCCATGTCTGCTAACGTTGAGGGTGTCCGTAATGGATGGCTCTGCAGCAAACAAACACTTCCAACTCCAATACCTGTGAGGACCAAGCCATCGTCAGACAGAAAGAACACCGCGCATCTTCAGTGGAGCCCCAAATACATCAGAAGCAGTTTCTGCTAACTCTCAAAACTCTACTTAGAAAAATCCCATGAACGGGAAAAATAAAATCAGAATATTCTTCAAAGCTGTGGATGAATTCAGGAATCTTTCCGTTTCCCACTACAACTCTTGATTCCGGAACCACATTCTCCATGGTTGTTTGCCGGCCTCTGATCGTCATCCCCTGCATGCTTAGCAATTTGTCAAATGTCCAAGGGGTACGTGGTGCCCAAGAAGAGCGTTTGGGAGTTGGATTTGATCTGAAGCTGAGATCCTCCTGGCTCCGGGGGTCACAAGCTGATGCCACTCAGGACCTTGGGAAAACTCCCGGGGGAGGGGCGGATTATAGAACTCAGCTAGAAGAGGACATAATATTGTATTACTATATTAAAATGTATAGTGATATATTATGGACTATAATGTAAGTATGTTAAATGGTGAAGATGAATCAAGAGAGCCAGGCACAGTGGTACACACCTGTAATTCCAATACTTGAGAGGCTCAGACAGGAGAATCACAGGTTCAAGGCCAGCCTGAACCTTGTTTCAAAATAAAAAATAAAAAGGGCTGGGGGTGTAGCTCAGTGGAAGAACATCCCTGGTTCAATCTGCAGTAACACACACACACACACACACACACACACACGAATCAAGCAACTTCAAAGAATACATCCTCAGAGTGAATCGCCGAATCCTCATCACACTCCGAATCCTGGACCCTTGGGTGAAGCACGGTTCGAGTTTATTCTCTTTTGCTGGGTCATGGTAAGGAAGTCTGAAAAGGTCTGGAATCCCTCAAACAGTTTCCAATCTGGTACCTCTTTTCCTGCTTCCTAGTCTGATAAATAATGAGTCTAAATTTGTCACTGAGGACCTGGTCCTACCAATCAGCTAATCATTAATGAGAAGAGGGGGTGAGTGAGGGAGAGAAGGGAGAGAAGGGAGGGAAAAGGGTGGAAGGCGAGGGTGTTTTCACAAATAAGCCACACAGTAACCTATTAAACAACCAGGTCAACGTTATCTGTGAGATAAGGGAGCAGCCACACACTTCATCTCCAAACTGAACCTGTTTTCAGCAGGATTTGGGCAGAAATGAGAGTGGGCAAAATAGAAATCCAACCACCTACAGGCAAGCCTTGCGAGAAGATGGTAAGTGGAAGGAAGGGACGCGCCAGGAACTGAGCGCCTGCTGTGTGCCACGTTCTGGTCTTCTTACTCAAGCCTGCCACTTACTCGAGCCACAAACCCATGTTCCAGATGAGGAAACCCAGGCTTAGGGGACTAAACCACTCGCGCAGACAAGCGTGGCTGGCAAGTGTGGGACCTGTGCTCGTCCCACTCAAGGGCAAGTCTGTATTCCAGGTGCTTGAGATTTGGGGTGACCATTGGTCCCACTTGGAGAAGAACCAATGAGAATGGAAAGCATCTCAACTAAAAAAACACACAATGTGATCCTCCCAACTGCTGGACTTCCAGCCTCCTAACCGGGGTCGCTGTCCCAGCTGGCTCTCGTCATCCCCCATTCTCCTCTGCACTGCCTCCTCCTCCACTGACCCCACACTCCTTCCATATCTATTTACTTGACCTTACATGCCAGAGCACCTCGGGGCTCCCTCTGAGACACCTCTCTCTCTTGGTGTCTCTCTGGGTCTGGGATTCTCGACCTCAGCACTACTGGTGTGTTTGGTTGTGTAAATCTTTGGTGCCGGCCATTCTGTATGTTGCAGAATGTTTACAGCACCTCTAGCCTCTCTCTATTCACTGAATGTCAACAGTACCCCCCACCCTGGGGTTGTGACAGCCTAAAATGTCACCAGACATTGTCCAATGTCCCATGGGAGGCAAAATTGCCCCCAGCTGAGAAGTACTGCTCTAGACAATTGTATCCATTTCCACATACTTCATTACCAACCACACACCTAGAGGCTGACCAGCTCCCCACATCTGCTGGTCGAGCCCAGATCTCTCTCCCAAGCTTTGATTTATTGTCACTTAAAATAAGACCTTGGAGCCAGGCATGCACACCTGTAATCCTAGTACTTGGGAGGCTCAAACGGTTTTGAGACAACTTAGTGAGACTCAGCAACCTAGCTAGACCCTGTTTCTAAACAAACAAACAAAAACAAATAAAAGGAATGGAGTTGTAGCTCAAAGGTAGAATGACCCTGGGTTCAATCCCCAGCACCACAAGAAAAGAAAAAATCAGAACCTCACAAGCACTAAAACTCAACACAACTTAAAATGGAGCCCCAAGAGCTCCCTGGCGCCCCAGGCTTTCAGTTCCCCATTCCAGAAACAGCGCCAATAACCTTGCCACCCCCATATGAACCTCTCCAAGCCACTGCTGAGTCCTACTGGGTCTAACTTCTACCTTCTCCCACATTCCTCCCCTTAGTCCCCTTTCCTCTGCCACCACCCTCATCTACACCCCCAGCAGCCTGTGCTAGAGACACCACCCAAGACAGCAGACCAGGAAGCTCAGTCCTGCCCCCTCCCATCCATTGAGCACCACGCTCACTGAGTGTTACGTATGTGACAATCTAGTCATGGTCACTTCCCTATATGTAATCTTTTAGTGATTTCCTATTTATCTCTCTCTCTCTCTCTCTCTCTCTCTCTCTCTCTCTCTCTTTCTCTCTCTCTCTCTGGTGGTACTGAGAATTGAACCCAGGGGTGTTCCACCTCTGAGCTATACCCCCAGGCCTTTTTATTTTTTATTTTGAAACAGTCTCACTAAGTAGCTGAAGGTCTCACTAAATTGCTGAGGTTGGCTTCAAACCTGCAATCCTCCTGTCTCAGACTCCTAAGTACTGACATTACAGGAGTTTGCCATCATACTTGGCTCCCCTTGCTCTTAGAGTAAATGTCCACCATGACTACAGGCCTGCCTGGCCTGGCCCTGCCAAGCTCATCTCAAACCAACTCTTCCTGGGCTTAGGGAAACTCACCAAGTGTGGCCACTAGCCCTTCACAGAGTCAGCCTTGCCTGCCAAGAATGCCCTTCACTTCACTGACACCATTCGTCCCTAAGGACTCAACTTAAATTTACCCTAAATTAGGTCCCTAATGCTCCTTAGGGCTCAGGGTCCTCTATTCTGTCCATCTCCACCACTGTAACTGTCATTGTACTCTTTTGTTTTCTTGCTTAATTATGAGTCTGCTCTGCTCTAAGCTCAGCGAAGACAGAGACCCTGATCATCCTGTCCCTGCTGTCGGGCTTTGCATACTCCCTTCAATATGGCAGCCGCTAGCTCAGGTGCCTGTTGAGCACTTAAAATGTAGCAAGTGTGAATTGAGATGTGCTGTAAAATACATACTGGATTTCAAAAACTTCAAATGAAAAAAATGTAGAATGGTACACTCCTGTCATCCCAATACTTGGGAGGCTGAGACAGGAGGATCTGTCTCAGCAACTTAGCAAGATCCTGTTTCAAAATAAAAACATTTCAAAGGGGCTGGGGATGTAGCTCAGTGGTAGAATGCCCCTGGGTTCAATCCCCAATATTAAGCATGCACGTGCACACACACAAACATGCACAAACACAAATGTAAAATGTATGATGATATTTTGGATATCTTAGATTAAGTAAAACACATTATTAAATATATTGCCTATTTCTGTTAACTTTTTTTCTAATGTGGCTACTAGAAAATTTAGAATTACACATGTGGCCCACATTTTGTTTCTAGTGAACAGTGCCAATCTAGACCCAGCACAATACTGGCATATTGCAGGGGCTTTGTTTTAAGATGCATTAATAGACAGAATGGGAAAACTCATCCTCCTTATACATGATCTAAAATACAAAGCTGATCTGTTGCTTTGCTTTTTAAAATCCTACAGAAGCTTCCAGAAGGAATCCAAGTTCCTCATCATAGCCTGCTAGTTTCCTCGAGACTGGGATCCTACTTGCTGGTTACTTCAGCCTCAGGTCTAGCACCAATGGACTCTACACACCAGACATTTGGAAGCACTGGCCGCTCCTAGTTGTGCCATGATGCCCTTTACCTTCGTGTCTGCACATGCTGTTCCTCTGGCCTGGGTCTTCCCTTCCTTCCCTTCTCAGCTGACTTATCTTTTAGTCCACTTCTAGGAAGCCATCTTTAAGTTCCATGAGATGGGGTGAAGAGCTCCACTGAATTACAAGTCATTCATTCATTCATTCATTGCGTTATCTTCTGGGGATCCAATAGTGAGCAAATTCAGAGATGTAACCTGTCCTCAGGGAGCTAGCAGACTGGCTCCACAATCAGACTGAGTTCCTAACAGGGACCATCCCTTTCGTCTCTAAAGCTTCATCCTGAGCTGAGAGTCAGGTGTACAGTTTTTGCTCCATAGATATCTTTATAGACAACATAATATTACATACTCCATCACAACAGGTCACACATAAAAGCATCCTTAGCAGGTGTGCTGGTCTTTCCCCGAGCTGAGGCCTCCTCCACTTCCATCCACACCTCAACCCGGGTGCTGGACTCACCTTCTCCCTTCCTGACTGTCACAGGGGAGATGGGCTGGCTCAGTCTTGAAGTTACCAGTGAGGCTGGGGCATTTGCTCAGGGATTACCAGCCCCTTCCAGGAAAGGATTACCTTGTGTCCAAACCCATCAGGCATGGGAACAGCCCTCCAAATATTTGCTGAGAGTTTCTGACCTTTACCTTCTCTCCCACAGCCCCACGGGGCCAGGCCGATGATCTGGACGGCAGCAGCGGAATGGCAGCTCAGGGCTCCTCCCCCTCCATCCTCCCCATTGGGTCTGTTTGGTATTCAGGCCTGGCTGAGCGGGCAGGGCCTGCGCCGCCTCACTCTTCATATTAAGCAGGCAGCGCATGATGCTCTCCATGTTGACTCTGCTGAGACCATTAATACCCTTGGCAGCATCACTGTAATTTGTGCTCTTGAAGCAAACTGCTGTTGTAGGAGCCCCAGTGGGGAGGATATTGCTTATATTAAAGATCAGGATGGAGGGAGGAACAGCTCTGACCTGCCGTAGCACAGTTGGAGATGATCGCCCGGAGCAGAGAGCTTCAGGAAATATGAGTCCGTTATTGAACGTCTGGGAGGAGATCCAGCATGTGTAGGGAGGGGCTGTCATTTCTGGAAGCTCGTTATCTCCCCCAACCCCTTAACCAGTCCAAAAGATGCACACGGAGTCCTCCACAATGCTGGGGTTCTCCCCGCAGGCTAAGCCCAGAGGACTGGGCCATAAGGTCATTGCTGCCCAAGAGCCAGTGCTGAGCAGGCTTGGGAGTTGCTGGCCCTCCACCGGGCTGCAGGTAAAGGGAGGTGTAGAGTAGAAGGAGAAGAGTCTACCCCAGGGGAGGGGGACCTCCAGTAATCAGGGACCCCATCTAGACAGCCCTGACAGAATCCACAAGAGCTCCCACAAGAATCCACGGGAACCTGGTGTGCTGGGGACAGAGTTGCATGATAAAATATAGACTGTCCAGTTAGATTTGAATTTCAAGGAAACACAATGTTTTTTTTTAAATCGTGGTAAAAATACACATAGCATAAAATGTCCAGTGTTTGCCACTTTAAAGAGTACAGTTCACTGGTGTTAAGTACATTTACGATGTTGTGCAAACACCACCACTGCTAACTTCCAGAACATTTTCATCACCCCAGCAGTAATGTTAGATGGTCACTTGCTAGCACCGCTCCTCCCGCCGGGCCACCGCTCACCCACTCCTGGCTCTCTGGATTTGCCTATTGTGGCCATTTCATACAAATGGAATCAGGCAATCTGTGACCTTCTGTGTCTGGCTTCTCTTGCTCAGCGTCATGTCTCCAACGTTCACCCACATCGCAGCCTGTATCTGAATTTCCTTTTTTTTTTAAACATGAAGAATATCCCATCATATGGTATGCCGAGTTTTGCTTATCCGTTCATCCACTGATGGACGTTTGAGTTGTTTCCACCTTTTGGCCATTGTGAGGAGAGCCGCTGAGAGCACGGCTATACGAGGTTTGGTTCAGATGCTGCTGTTCAACCCTTTTGAGTATGAATATCCCTAGGAGTTGAGCTGCTGGGTCTCATGGTAACTATACCTGATTCCTTCAGGAGCTCCAGGCTGTCACCACAGGGGCTGCGCCATTTGACATTCTTATAAGCAATGCATCAGGCTTCCGAAAACCCTGTGGCCATAACAGGTCTTAGAAAAAGACCTAACAGACACCCATGTAAAATGTGCAGAGGTGATGTCAGCATGACTGCTGCCTTGATGACGGACAGTCAGGGACAAAGAGGTGCGGAGATGGCCCCCAGGCTTCCAGGTAGGGTTCACCGAGGCGGCCATTCTGGAGTGGATCGTGTTTGTGGGTTGACCATGAGTTTGGCCTTGAGCATGTTAGTTATTGGGCACTTCTATTATTTCATTTCAACCTCACAGAACCACCCAAGTGGAGCTCAAGGAGGATTGTAATTTGCCCAAGATCTCACAGTGGGAGACAGGCACACGGGGGCTTGAACGTGGACCCCTGGGACACGAAGCTGTGGTGCTGACCTGGCATGGTGCACCATCTTGCTGACCTCGCCTTGCAGGAAGCCCTTATTTGCCTCCACCCTAGATGGATACTACGTGCAGTTCTTTTTATCTACCCTAAGAGAGACACCAACTTCCATTTCTGGTGTTCATACCATCCTGCATTAACTTTCAAAAGTGTGTATTTTTATAATAGTGTGAATTACTTTTTAAAAGTATGAATTTCTATAATTAGAAAATGGTAAATATTGAAAGAAAAAAAAGAAAGAAGCACAAAATAGGCAAAGGTGCCGGGAAGGTCCGGGGGTCATAGAGCCCCTAAGTAGGTCTCTTCAGTCTGGAAAGAAGAAATCTGAGAACAGACAAGATCAAAGAAAGCAACATCCGAAAACTCACAGCCGGTGAATACTAAGTGGCTCAGTTTGCCAAGACCATAGGAAACCTCCCCCAAGCCTGAAAGAAATTGTTTAGAAACCAACAGAAGCAAGCATTTCTGCAGAGCATAGTGCTGAGGAGTTTCGCCTCACCCTCCCCAAATCAAGGTACTGTACATATCTCTGCCACACAGAGCAAGGGTAGACCGTGCACCACGCCCTGGCGACGGGCACCTCCAGAGACACACCCGGCTCAGTCCCTACTAGGCAGGCGGGCGGGGCCTCTGAGGACCGAGCGGGCCCAGACTCTGGTGGTGGCCACAAAGCAATGTTAGGGGTGCTTTAGTGAGTCCCCAACCGTGGCAGCACCCCCACTCTTTGGCATGTACAACTAAAGTCTCCCTGGGCTTGTGTGAAGTGCTGGTAGACACATGTCCACTCCAGAGCCCTCATGAAAGCAACAACATCACTGCACCCAGAAAAGAGGAGACGGGAGAGGCCTGGGGCCTGCCCGGGAGGACACATGGATCCCTCGGTTCTCTGACGAGGGCCTTGGCGATCAAGGAAAGATGAACCCACAGGGAAATAAAGCTCCACTGGAAGGTAACAATAAATTTCCGTTGCTCCCCAAGTCCAGAGGGGGTCAGCAGAAAAAACGAAGGGGTATGAGAAGGACACGGGGATGATTTGAAGTGACAGAGCCATGCATGGCGTGGCGTGGTGCTGGGCTCTGTCCCGCCTGTGAGGTTAGGCTCTGAGAGGACCTGCATGCTCCCAGGAGAAGGCACCCAGGTCACTGGAGGTCACGCGCATTAAGTAGGAAGGAGCCTGACCGGAGTCCTCTGCTGTAACTAACCTCATCGTTGCTGTGTGAATTGCCCCATGGACCTACCAGCCTAAAACAACACACGTGTGGTTCCCAGTTGCGGCAGGTCAGAGCTGCTGGCGCGGCTTCTCTGGGTCCCCTGCTCAGCTTCTCTCAAGGCGTTGGCCAGCACTGCGTTCCCATCTTGGGGCGCAGCCCTCAGGCTCACTCGTCATCGCTGTCCCCAGTCTTGTGGCCTCTTCACGGCGCAGCTCACCTCAAGGAAGCTGGCTCCCCCAGAGCGAGGCAGGAAGAGAAGAGAGGGACAGCCAGCAAGGCGGAAGTCAGTCTCTCATAACCTAAGGCTGGAAGAGACGCCCCCTCCCTCGACTGTGTTCATTCATTACCAGCCAGTCTCCCAGCGGAAGAGAACCCAGAGACAGGAAGTGGGACAGAGGGGACCAGGGACTGCGAAGGAGGAATGGGAGGTAGGGTTCAATGTGGACAGGGTTTCTGTTGCGGAAGATGAAAAAGTTCTAGAAATGGGTAGTGGTGACAGTTACACAATATTGTGAATGTAATTTTGTTTATATCACTGAATTGCTGAATTCTTACCACTGAATGTTAAGAGGTAAGTTTTATATTATGTATGTTTTGCCACAGTAATTTTTGTGTGTGATACTGGGGGTTGAACCCAGGGGCATTCTACCTCCGAGCTACACCCCCAGCCCTATTTTTTTTTTTTATTTTGAAACAGGGTCTCACTAAGTTGCAGAGGACTTCGCTAAGTAGCTGAGGCTGTCCGCGAACCCGGATCCTCCTGTCTCAGCCTCCCAAGTACTGGGATTA